>VDFB02271358.1:732531458-732617964 GCA_007258455.2 Sequoia sempervirens | reverse complement strand
TTTTTGTCATAACTTGGGCATACTATATCAAAATTGGGAAAATGAGATATCATCAAAAATCTGGTTCCGAGCACTTTCCAGTGGTATAGTTTATTTTTAGTATTTTTATGTTTAGCTACATTTATTGTTGTTTGAAGTCAGATGTTCATTTATGGCTTCCGAGCTCATAACTTTTTGCCACAATCTCCCTTTTTTGCCTTCTTTGCGGCGTTGGAAAGGTATTGAGGAGCTCTATTTTTCTATCCATGCACTTTTTTCTATATCTATCCCAGGTTGATCATTATTCCAGATTTTTCCCGATGGGTGTTTTGGAGATTACTTGGATGTTTTGGTAGTTGGAAGGGTGAAACTTGAATATTTTCACTTCATTTCAATACCACATCATCTTATTTTTTGTTTATGAACATTTAGCATTCTCTCCTTTTACAATCGTTGGGTTATTGTAATAAATGAACTGAGATAAAGTTCCATTAGGGGGGTTTCTTGCATAATAATCTGATTAGAGTGTGCATGCACTTTGATCTCCATATTCATCTTGTTTTGATGGCAACTCACATGGGTTATCTGCTTTCCTAGTTTCTTTTGGCCACATTTTGTCTCTAGCTTGACACATATCAAATTCACATTGATTCACACTTTAGTTGAGAGATTATGTTTCTTGATCCGCATTGGTTCAAATCCTTCTCACTTTGAGGGCCATGTTTTTATGGTTAATGTTCTAGAATATTTATGGTACTTGTTCCTATGGAAGAGTTTTAGTCATAGTTTAGCATCAGCATCGAGATACATGGTTTCTAGATTTTGTCATCATTTCATCTACTATGCTTCATATATTCTAGGGTTGTTCTAGATTGTGAGTTTTCCAATGTTCTGTGGCATCGGGTCTGCTGTCACATTATTATGATTTCATTTTTGGTTTCTTGTAGACAAAAGCATTTTTCCTTGCTTGCTAGATTTCGGTTCTAGTGTTACTCCACAATGTTCTTCTAGTGCTTCTTTGCAGCAACCATCTCATTGTATGGGGGTTTTTTCCCATTGGGTTTTCCTTCTCTACCTTATTATTGAATTTGTACATGGGTACCTGATCAGGCCTTATTTTCGGGACCCATTCATGCTTTCTTGCATTCATCTTAGTTTAAGGTGCATGCTTTTGTTCGTCTCCTTAAGTTGCACTTATGGGGGGGTGTTAGGTTAATTAATATTTAATTACATTTGCATAACTTTACTTAGGTAATATTTTAATTCCTAGGTTAATTATTCTCATCCTTATCTTGTCGAGCTATCTTGTTGCTCAAGATAAGATTAGGGTTATGCATCTTTTCTTTTATAAAGCAAATCATCTCATATAATTATGAATTCCTGAGTAATAATATGTTGCACATCTTTTTGCAATATCTCTGCTTTTTTTGTTTTTCTCTTCTGTGGAAGGCTTTTTCTGGTTTGCATTTCAGATCTTGGTTTTCTAACAAAAAAGTCATTGTAAGAGCCTCAAATTCATACCTTAAACCTACAAGATAAACCTTATAATAAAAATAGAAATCTAACACTTAAAATTAAAAACTATTGTATTTTATGATAAAAACAACCTTGTTTCACCTTAGTAAAGATGACTTATCTACTTGTTACATGATTAGGGCATAGTATTTGATGGTACCTACAATAAAACCCTTATGAATACAATGAGGGGTTTGTAGAAAGAGAAGACTATGTATGTGGTATTTCTAAAGTGGTACTTGGTTCAATTATGTGATGGTCAAGTAACACAAATCAATGCAAGATGATATCATTGGATGAGTATTAGTTGGCTAGTATATTATTACTAGATCAATCAAAAGAAAATTAATGGCTAAGTACTTGAATTTTATTTTATTGACACTTGATAAACGCAAGATTATAGAGGTGTTATGTTTCTCAATTGAATTAAAGAAAGTGGTTGACATGGAAGTAAAATATTTTAGAAACTCATAAATGATACATATATAGATATATCTTCTTTATATTATCCTTGTAACTAGTTATGTATCTTCAAATATAAAAAATAAAATGAATCCAATGTGTATCATCTAATAATAACTTATAGAAAATATCAAAAAGATCAATAATAAAAAAATATATATTAACTAAGAAGCCATGCAAACATACAATAGTATATGTTGGTAAAACTATTGTAGACACCGAAATCTAGTCAAAGCCTATGACTTCAATTTCTTCATAATCCGTATTTCTATGGTCATGATTAAATAATGTCAATTATTTAATTATTTTCTAAAAGACTTCATTTCTTCTATTAATTAAATAATCTTAATTATTTAATTAATTCACACTTTTCTTTATTCTATTTGATTAATTAAATAAATTCTTATTTAATTTACCCTTTATCATATGTCAACTATAATTAAATAAATTCTTTATTTATTTAATTATTCATTTAATCCCTTCACACTTTTAGTTAAATAAATCTTATTTATTTAATTATTCTTCAAATATCAAATCTTGAATTAAATGAATTATTTAATTCATAAATTCTATTTTAACGCATTCTTCTATATTTAGATAATTGTGCAAATTATCTAAGTATTCACTCTTACTAGACATCTATTTTAATCAGTCAATTAACTTTGGATTTAGTGTCTGAATTGATTTCATCATTAATCTCTTTGTCATATCATTCAGTCATCTAGTTCTAACTCAATTGCATGTACATGCATATTAATTAAATATTCCTATTTAATTAATTAAATCTTGTGCATGCATTCGAACAGAGAGTTGCTTTAATCCATTTTTATCTTTGTCATGCAAAGAATATTCTTCTATTTTTGAATACCAAACTCAAAGATTAAATCATTTATTTAATCTTTATTTCTATTTCTAATTTGTATCACTCATGTCACTACTAACAGTTATCAGAATGCATGTCTAATCTATCGATCTCAATCGTTTGTTGATCTTTCGATCCTGACCTGTCATTCGAATGATCAATTTTCTATAATTGATCTATCTTTCATCATTCCAATCTCTCTCAAAATCATATAAATATTGGAGCAATTATCTTGAATCTTTGATGTTTTGCTAAATCACTATCATACACTAAACTTGTATAAGACAAAATCTGAGGGCAATTATACTACAACGACAAAATGGAGAAGCGCAATTGAGGTTATACATGGAATTACATAGATATTGGGTGAGATTGTTCAGTTTATTTATGTTTTAGCTTTCCTTTGTTCTCTATTGTTTAGCTTAGATTGCATTAGAGGTTTGTTTGCATTGTTGTGTGCTTTTAACCCTTCTTTTGCATTTTCTAGATGTTACATTTGGTGAACTCGACATGAAAACACCATCTTCGCATATCCGTAGAATTTTATTCAAATTTTATAGGTTTTTGTACAGAATGACGCATCTGTTTGACAAAAAGCCACAATTAACATTTCGAGACGCATCTGCTTGGCAAAATGACGCAACTGGAAAAGTTGACTACATCTAAGATAGGAAATGATGCAATTGACTTACTTCACTACATCTAAGATTTAAACGACGCATCTAAAAAATACTAACGCACCTATTATTTTTTGAGCCTCAACTAACTATAAAATCCTATGATGCATCTGATAGAGAAAATGACACATCCAACTGGTAAATTTTTAGGTTTAGACTTTCAATTTATAGTTTCCTTTCATGTTTTTATTTTCGATAATCTTATGTTTTTAGCGTGTGTCTTGAGGAGTTAATGAAGTTTTTGCAGATCGATAGTTGAAGACCAATATCAAAACTACTAATGAATCTTTCTACAGAATGCATGTCGAAGACCCTAGTTAAATTTTTGAAATGGATTGTTTGGTAGTCTAGTAAATCTTTCATTTGGATTAAAATTAACAAGTGTCTAATATGTTTGGTACGAAAGCACAAATGTGTAATTACCCCCACTATTTGGTATATCAAAGTATCCTCTCCCCTTGCACATCTTTATAATCCTAGGTGTAAGAGAAATGGTTACTGACTCTAGAACTTGGGCCTGTTCTAGTGGGAAAAAGTACTCACCCCAAGATGACTCAAATCGGTAGCACCCTAAACCCGAGGGACTTCCAACCAGTGTATAAAAGTGGATTCTTGGGGAAAGCCCAAGAATCACGCATATGGTTATGACGAGATGGATTTGAAAGGGGAATCTCATTGCATGGATCATTCCCTATGAACGAAATTCCCAAATTAAACACCTTTTTTTGTAGTGTCCAAAATCCTTCTATTTACTGGTGCAGCAGGTCAGACCTGTGAAGTCGTCTCATATTCTTATGGTTCATGTGTAGAGATGAAAGTATGCCATGGGATGTTCATGGGTATTGTAACTTGGCTACCCCCAATGATGTTAATGAGTCATGGAGGGGAACCAAATGGGTCAAGCTACTAATCATCCACCTTGAATAAGCATAGCTAGGGAAACCCAAGTGAGAACTTAGTAAATGTTGTCTTACACAGCCTAGGATGTGCTTGTTTGTTGTCAATTAAAAATTCTTTGCATCCAAAATCAAATTGAAAACACTTTGTCTTATGATTGTCTTTGTTTTCTAGAACTTGATCACGAAAAATAGCATCAGTTTTATATCTTCATTCACTGAAAACACACAACTGTCAATAGAGTCGCAACTGTTCACTAGAGAGTCACAATTATTATGTCGAGTCATATCTGTTAAGATTTGAGTCACATCTGCTGAGATTAACTCACATCTACTCTATAGAAAACTGCATTTGATTTATGAGACTGCACTTGTGATATTCTATTCAATGCATCTAACAAGGTGACCCACAATTGCAGTTTGGAACGACACGTTTTCCACTATCACAAAATTTTTACCAGTGCACAAAATTCAGGAAAATCATATTTGTTACAGTCTGAGTTGCAATTTCCATTATGAGTCACATATGTGAGAAAATACACCGCATCTGTCCGACACAAACATTGAATTTTACCAAAAACTCGCAACTAAGTACTAGAACACCGCAATTGTGAAAGATATCCGCATCTATGAAATTTTGCAACACATCTGTGAAATTATGCAACGCATTTGCCTAATTATTAGAAAACCAGAATTTATAGTCGCAGTCCAGTTGACACAGTCATACTAGTCTTTGATCTGTCTTTTCATAATAGTCCTTGGATGGAAACCTAAAATGATTTGCTCAATTTTTCATCCTTTAGGTATCATTTATTCAATTACTATAGTCGTCCTAATTCTGAGTTTTTCATCTTAGACTACATATTGTCTTTAGATCAAACTTTTAGGAGGGTCACTTTTACAAACTTTAGAATAGGTCCACTTTCTACACTCTAGAAAAATCATAGCGTCAACAAAATATGTCATTGAACCTAGTCCTGTCATCATATCCTTTATCCTACAAATAGTCTTCCTAGCTCATTAGTCTAGTTAGGAAACTCAACTTATCTTTTTTTGGTTCCTTGACGTAACTAAATTGACACCTTGGTTAGACTTTAGGTAGTTGGTACCCTCGTCTCAGGTTTACAAAATTGATTACCTTAGAAGATTTATTAGACTTTGCATCTTTAGATATTTTCATTTTAGACTAGCGTCATCTTAGAACATTCCTTATTTTGCATTCAAAAAATCCCAAAAACATAGACTAGAGTCATACTGTCCATAGACGTAGTTTTTCATTTCTTGCATATTGAGCTTATCTTACATTGTTGAGACTAAGTCTAAGAGAAAAGAGAGAAAAGATGTCGAACCCAAATGAATTCATCAATCCTTTCTCGTCGAGACTTCATATGAATTTTTTGGACAAATTCACTACTAGAGATCCTCAAGGAAACATTAGAACTGAAGACATAGAGGCTGTTGCATAAGACCCCGAGTTTGCCTCTTTTCTAGATGAGTATCTAGCAAATGATCTCCAATGCTACTTATCCAAATTGTTAGCTGAAGGTGCTACCTTACCCATAGGATTTGATATTAGCAACTTACAAACTCAACCTACACAAGGGACAAGAGCAATGACTGCTAGTACCTCTATACCTCAGGTTAATACAACCATACCATCTGGCATACCTACATAGAGTATGACAATCCATGTGTCTCCATTTGGTACATTTGGCATGACATTGGGATTTAATTTCACTGTAGGGGCATCATTGTCTACTCCCTTTGGTCCTGTTATTGGGAATAAAAGATCTAAAATGTCAGCTTCTACACTGAATGTCAGTGTCATTGGTACCATACCACAGTCAACAACTATAACTAGTGTTCATGTCACTAGTACTATACTGTAGACTACACAGACAGGAGGGATTCCCTCTTTCTAGTATGGCAATTAGAATCCATTCTCCCAGGTTGGTAGTCAAAATCCATTCTATCGGATTGGTAGTCAAAATCCATTCACACAGATTTCAAATCAGAATCCATTCTCCAGATTGGCAATCAAAATCCATTCACATAGATTCCGAATCAGAACACATTCACCAACATTCTAAATCCAAATTCATATCAAACACCAACATTCAATCAAAACCCATCATGAAACCTTGGATTTCAAAATACATACATAGATCTGAGTAATCCGCCCAATGCATCATTAACCCAGGTTGACGTCTTGCAAACACAAATGCAGGCACTACAAACACAAATGGATAACATGGTGGTGTCAACTATGAAATATTTTTCAACAAAGGACATATGCTCATTTCCCTTTGATAAATCATTGTACATGACACCTTTCCCTCACGGGTATGTCATACTGAATCTCCCTAAGTACAATAGCAAACAAAATCCAATTGAACATATAAGGTAATTTTCTACCATGTGCATAGATGTCGCTTATGACCCCACATATCTTATGAGACTATTTCTGAGAAGTCTTGTAGGAATTGCGTTTGAGTGGTTTTCAGGTCTAGACTATGGCATTAAATCATGGGGTGAACTGGCTGAGAAATTTGTTGAGCAATTCTCCTTCAACATAGACCATGAGATAAATATAGCAACCTTGTGTCACACAACACAAAATGAAGGAGAAAATTTCATCACTTTCTTCCAGAGATGGAGGACTATAGCCAGCCAATGTCCTATAGAGATACCTAGAAAACAAAATGTCACTATGTTCCAGGAAAACCTTCATGCAAAAATAAAGAGTAACTTAAGGGTACATTGTTGTACATATTTTTCGGAACTAGTGGAAAAAGGGGTTATAATAGAAAAGGATCTCATTGAAAAAGGAGAACTTAAGACACCGACATCCAATAGAAATCTGATAGTGCAAAATTCCCCCAATGAAAAAAAATAGATTTTGGTCTCGGAACAAAAAAGTTACCAATGATGGGGTAGTTGATGCTAAGAATGTACAAGTGGGACCAATCATCACATTATGAGGACCTAACCCTTCAGCCAACATGCTTAATCTCATCAATCAACCTCCCAACACGGTCCAAAATACTCAACGTCCACCACAACAGAGGAGGTTTCAAAAATGTGAGTTCACTCCCTTAGGGGAACCCATCGAGTCTGTATTTAAACAACTATTACAACATAATCTTATATAGCTTCAAGAGCCACGACAATATGATCCAGGACAATTTAAACCAGTTTGGTGGGATGAAAATTCCTTTTGTGATTATCATAGAACTAAGGAGCATAACCTACAAAATTGTTGCCAACTCAAAAATATCATACAGGATCTTGTCGAAAAGAGAATTATTGAAGTTAGTGGACAAAAACAAAATTCATCAAACACTGATCACCAAGTCTTTTTTGATCCACTACATGACCATGGGAAAGGAAATGTCCCTAGTTTGAGTAACAAAACCAATATGTCAACCAACTATGCAAATATCAAGCATGATTATAATAGTGGCAAAACCATTAATCACGTTCGTGCCGCCAATGAGAATATCAATACCATTACCATAAATACAACTCCCGAGTGTACTGTCAAAACTCATTGTACTAAGATCACTATCCAAGGTCCTCCTTCACAGAAAACACCAGAACCTTCCAAGTCACAGTATAACCTACTTGACCAGTTGGGGAAGACCCCAGCCCAAATCTCAATATTGGAACTATTGTGTATCTCCCCTAAGCATCGATCTAAAGACTTACAAAACACCACTATCCCAAATGATCTCAATGTCAATCATTTCAAGGAAATGGTAGGCTACTGGACCAATAATCATCATGCCACATTCTCTGAACATGACTAAGCAACTAAAAAGAAAAATCATAACAACCCTTTACATCTTGAAGTCCTTGTTGACAACACCAAAGTTAGATGAGTTTTGGTAGACAGAGAAGTAGGGTTAAATTTGTGCAATTTAAAACTGATCAAGGAATTAGTTTTCTCAGAAGCATGAGTAGACACAACTAAAAGTATTGTCATTAAAGCTTATGATGATGAAGAAAAAAAATCAAAGGGTTTGATAACACTTCCTATTAGAATTGGTCCTGTAGTAATGGAGACAAAATTCCAGGTCTTGGATCTCACCCTTCTATACAACCTTCTGCTAGGTAGACCATGGATTCATGCCATGAAGGCAGTCCCTTCCACATATCATCAATGTATCAAATTCCCTTACAATGGCACTGAAATAACTATTGATGGTGACCCAAATCCATTCCAATATTGCACCAATCTAAAAGAGATACCCCAATGCCAAGTGCCAGTAAACCAAGAGGCTTCATCATCCAATTCATCTCACTATGTCAATCCATCCACTCTCACTCAAACATTTATTTCACCTTCATTTCCTACCACTCCTATGGTTGAGATCCAAGGCAAGGGTTGTTGAGAATATTACATGAAGACATCTTATTGTGTTAGCCATTTGATTCCTCCTAAGTCATACAGTTTACCTACACCAAATAGGAGACAATCTATGGTCACTATACACATTCCTCCCACAACAAATTTCACTAAATGGGGAGAATTAAGAAAAGAAGTCATAAATATAGAAGATGTCACCTTCTAGTTGTATAGGAAAGATAATGAAGAACCTCTCTCACTTGCTCACATTCATATAGATCTACATGGAAAAGGTTTCACAATCATGCAGAGCAAGGGATATAATGGACAAAGTGGTTTAGGCTTAAATCAAGATGGGAGGATTGAACCAATATTTGTTTCTCAATGGCCAAAAGGTTAAGGGCTTGGGTTTCAACTGATTTAGATTGGCGTTCCTAGTACCACATCACCCTTAATCGAGGAAGTAAGTGCTTCAAAAGATATTGAGACATCTCACGAACCATCTGACCAACATCATTGTCACTCCCTCGACTCAAACAAATATGAGTGGGATTCCCTATCCTCTACCTCTTCCATGGACCTTGACAAGCTATTTGGAGAACTTAACTTAATGTTGAGATCCTCACCCAATCCATTAAATTCCTATCCACCAAATAATATGACAAAAGAAGAATGGTTTAAACATTACTATTGGGAATCACTTGATCCTACCTCTTGGAAACCTGATACATCTATTTTAGATACCCAAACCTTGGCATTAGGCCCATCTCTTAATCTACCTACATCTAAACCAAAGAGCACAAAGGACTTACTACAAGAATTTTGTGACCATATGAACAACTTAGTCCTTACCTTGACTCCATTAAACTTTGATAAATCTGACGATGACATTCCCTTACTTTATCCCCAGCTCATTGATTGGGATCAACAAGACCCACCCGTCTTAGACATTTTTGAGAATGACAAAGCAATTGCCGAGTTCGTGGGATTATGAGAAGGCATACCTAGCGGTGATCACAAGGATAGTTTTACCATTGACTTGGAAAACAAAGCATATTTTTGGGAATCTATTCAACCCTCTATTCTCAAAAATGAGAAAAAGAATAAAAAAGATAAAAAGGATGAGTTTCTAGGTAAAAATCGAAAGGTACCTCTAGACAATGAAAAAGTAAAAATAAAGGATGCATCCAAATGTGAAAACCTCTCTAAGGCACCTAAGGATGGAGGTTTGAACATTCTCCCCGATGCATAGGAAAAGTCACCCATGCTCATTGAAGAATCAGTAGAAGTCAACATAGGAACATAAGAGAATCCTTGACTGGTTTATTTTGTAGCATCATTGACCACAAAAGAGCAGCCAGAACTCCACAACTTCTTTACATAGAGAAAGATAATTTTTTCTTGGTCATATGTAGACATGCCTGGGTTGGATCCTAAACTTGTTCTACACCACTTTCCCTTACAACCAGGTGTAAAACTAGTGAAACAGAAATTGAGGAAAATGTACCCACAAATTGCTCTACTAGTCAAGGCAGAACTCAAGAAATTGTTAGATGTTGATTTCATTAGATCAATTGACTATGCAAATTGGATTTCCAATCTTTCCCTAGTCACTAAACCAGTAGGGGGAATCCGTATCTACATAGATTTCAAAGATATTAACAAAGCTTTCCCTAAGGATGACTTCCCTTTGCCTAACATAGACATGATAGCGGACATGACAACAAGGTACAAGATGTTGTCCCTTATGGATGGATTTTTAGGGTATAATCAGATCAGAATTGCAATTGAAGACCAACCTAAGACAACTTTCACATGTCCTTGGGGAACGTATTGATGGAATGTTATGCCCTTCAGACTCAAGAATGCTGGAGCAACCTATCAATGGGCCATGACCACCATTTTTCATGATCTAGTACACACTCTTATGGAGGATTATGTCGACCTAATAGTTAAATCCAAAACAAGGGCAGAACATTTACAGGTTTTAGACAAGATATTTCAAAGGCTAGAGAAGTATAAAGTGAGACTAAATCCCAAGAAATGTGTGTTTGGAGTAAAAGCAGGCAAAATTTTAGGGTATATCATTTCTAGATGAGGCATTGAAGTGGATCTAGCCAAGGTAAAAGCAATCATGGACATGCCTCCACCAACTAATCTCAGTCATCTAAGGACATTACAAGGGAGACTGCAATCCATCAGAAGATTTATAGTGTGGTTAGCAAATAAGACACATCCTTTTCAACATTTACTTAAGAAAGGGGTACCCTTTGCATGGATAGTTGGGTGCGAAGAGGATTTTAAACTAATCAAATAATATCTACTCACACCACCAGTCTTAATGCCACCTATTGAAGGATGACCACTGATTCTTTATATTTCAGCAACCCATTCATCACTCGGAGAATTTCTTGCATAGAATGATGATGAAGGTCATGAAAGGGTAGTATACTATATCAGTTGGACTTTGGTAGGTTATGAGCTCAACTATAGTACCATTGAACGTGCTTGTCTTGTAGTAGTATCTGCAACTAAAAAACTAAGGCACTATATGCTAAACCATCAAACAGTATTGATTGCCAAAATAGATCCTCTGAAATATCTTCTAAGCAAAGTAGCATTAATAGGACAGCTGGCCAAATGGGTTATGATACTTAGTGAGTATGATATCCAGTATGTAGAGAGAAAGGCTATTAAAGGACGAGTCATCACTGATCAGTTAGCCGATGCACCAATACAAGCATATCACCCATTAGTTGCAGACTTTCCCGACGAGTTTATATTCGAAATTGACACAAACACAACATGGAAACTATACTTTGATGGATCACATACAAATCATGGCTCAGGGTTTGGTATACTGTTTATCACAGCACAAGGTGATTCTATCCCTAAGTCATTCAAGATTTCATTCCCATGTACTTAGAACATAGCAGAGTATGAGGCTTTTGTGACAAGGCTACGCATGGCAGTCAAGTGGAAAATTAAGAACCTATAGGTATATGGTGATTCTCAACTAGTAATCAGATAGGTAAATGACAATTATGAGACTAAGGATGAGAAGCTTGCTCCATACAAACGCATGGCCGATAGTTTTAAGGAGTACTTTGACAAGGTCGAATTTCATCGGATACCTCGTATTCTAAACAGGGCAGCAGATGCCATGGCTACAATTGCATAACTTCTAGACATTCCTAGCAATGTGCCTAAGTTTGAGTTCTTGGTAGAATAGCTTTTGGTCCTAGCCTACGATATCCCCGATTTTGAGATGGTATGTGACATTGTTGGTCCTAATTCCCCATGGTACAAAGAAATCTATGGCTACCTCCATGCCAAAATCATACCACCTA
This sequence comes from Sequoia sempervirens, assembly GCA_007258455.2. Lineage (NCBI taxonomy): Eukaryota > Viridiplantae > Streptophyta > Pinopsida > Cupressales > Cupressaceae > Sequoia > Sequoia sempervirens. Next base: position 732,605,875 of record VDFB02271358.1, on the reverse strand, counting down.
GCCAATCAAATAACTAACGTAGGACATTCCTCTGCAAGTCATCCAAATACACCATCGTCAGAGACACCCTATATAGACACGCCTTAGATAATATCCTACTGAGATGTCTTGATTCCAATGAAGCACAAGTAGCCTTACATGGGGTGCATGAGGGTATATGTGGTTCCCATTCTAGCAGTCCTACCTTAGCTAAAAAGATTATGAGACTGGGTTATTATTGGCCTACTATGGAAAAGGACTCATATTTCTTTTTAAAAGAATGTCACCAATTCCAAGTTCATGGAGACTTGATACATGCACCAGCATAGGATCTCCATCCTATAACGTCACCATGGCCCTTCACCCAATGGGGACTCGACCTCATAGGTAAGATCCATCCCACATCATCGAATGGCCACAAGTTCATCATCACTACCACTGAGTATTTTATGAAGTGGGTTGAGGCTATTCCCATGACATACATTACTGGCACATAGATCTCTATGTTTATCCTGAACAATATCATTTGTTGGTATGGTGTCCCTCAGTCCATAATCATAGATAATGGCCGCCCATTTAAGAATCAAGAAGTCTGCCATCTTTTTGATGAATGTCATATTCAACATCACTTTTCCACTCCATACTACCCACAAGGTAATGGCCAAGAAGAGACATCTAACAAAACTATCATTAGAATCCTCAAAAATACTGTCAATGATGTTGGCCACAATTGGCATTTACAGCTTAATCCCGCCTTATGTGCTTATCGTACGAGCATCCATACTCCCATTGGCGCCACTCCATATTCACTAGTATTTGGTTCTAAAGCCATTCTTCCTATTGAGGTTGAGATTCCTTCCTTGAGGGTATCCTTGAAAGGGCACATTGATGATGAAGAGTACTAGATATCAAGACTACATGAACTACAATTCCTAGATGAGCAAAGACAGAAGGTGCTAGACCATCTCCAAGCATATCAGAATCGCCTTCGTCATAGCTATAAGAAATTCTTGAACCAAAACTTTGACATTGGTGACTTGGTTTTAATGGAGAACCCAAAGAATCAAGCAGAACAAGAAAAACCAGGAAAGTTTGAACTAAAGTCATTAGGACCTTATATTATTATAGAAGCCTTCAAATCAGGAGCCTATCAACTCTCTACTTCTAAAGGGGAACCATTGTCCTTGCCAATCAATAGTCTTCATCTCAAGAAGTTCTATGCATAGCTTTTGAAAGCCTTGTCTTAATTAGCAAAAATACAAAAAAATCCAAAAAAAAAAATCATTACCACGGTGAAAATCTGGCAAATAGGCATCTTGGTAACATCAAAAAAATTAGAAAATACAAAAAATAGTAAAGAGAAATACGTCATCCAATAGTGAAAACCACTTCGGTGGCGCGTTAGATAAGTACCATGGTGAAAACCTGGAAAACAAGCACCATGTGTAGTTGACTCTGCTCCTTTGTCTACTATCATTCTAATCTAACATCCTTGCACATACTACCTATCCTTGTACATACACCCTATCCCTGTACATAGTCCACTTCCCTATACATATCACTTATATTTCTCATCCATCACTTGTACATACCATTCATAATAAGTGGTAGTCTTTCCCATAACTTGGAATGATTAACATCGAGTGCATTTCATATTCCCCATTTTATCCTATTCATAATCAATTGGTCTTATACTTGACTAGGGGAAAACACTTGACATGTGTCATATTGGTTCTTACATTGGTTGTGTTGAAGATGTAAAACCATAGAAAAATATAAAAACATCATAAAATGACCTGACAAAACACAAAAACATCATAAAACTTCAAAAAGACAAAAAAATCAAAACTTGTCAAAAATCCAAAAATAGAGTCATAGTCAGTCGCATTTGTCAGTCTTTGTTGTTAGTTGAACTACATTTCCTCTACAACTAGACGTAGGCAAGGCCATTTTCCGATGTGCCCCCAAGGCATTAGATAGTCCATTTAGGTTTGTCTGTATAAAATCATGACTCAATACATATGTCTATATGACAAGGTCATTGGTCATGTCAAACTACGAGGTCTTTGTGTGTATAATGTAGGCAAGGCCATCAAGCGATGAGCCCTCGAGGCTGCACTAGGTTAGTCCATTAGGGTTCGTCACATGCGCTACCACACACATCTGTTATCTTCATACAAATCAAGCTTATTGTAGTTAGTCTTGTCATTCAAAGTCGAGTCGAACTACGAGGTCTCTGCATGTATAACGTAGATAATGCCATCAATCGATGAGACCCTGAGGCTACACTAGGTCAGTCCTTTAGGGTTCGTTGTCACACACAGTTAATTGTTAGCACATCATATCTAGTCATGCCTCAATCTGGTAAACAAGTTAGCAATGTCTCTAAGTCCAAATCAAACAAATTTCCAAACCAACAAGAAAAATAGATCAACTTATGTCTTCTATAGGATGTGTCCTTCCTAGAAACAAACATCATCAAAACAATCAACCTATGTCTTATTCAGGATGAGCCCTTCCTAAATATCAATATCAACAAAATAATCTGTCTTATACAGGATGAGTCCTTCCTTCATATCGACATTGTCAAACAATCAATATAGCCTTACACAGGTTATCACATCAACTGTATCAAACTCCACATCTTATACGATACATGTCTTTCTAAAATCAGGCTTTGTCATGCCTTATACAAATAGTCATAACATCGAAACTAGACTCAGTCTTATCTGGTATGTATATCTCCTAAAATTGGGCTCTATCAATCAATCCTTTTGTCAATCTAAACAAATCAAACAAACACGATCAAGTTTTGGAAAATATTTTACTAGCTTTTTGACTTTATGGCTTATTTATCTTATCATTTCATTTGAATTTATGATAGGAATTATGCTACTAGCTTTCTCAAGGATGTCCCATCAAGGATTTAGAGAAGCAATGATGTATCAAAATTCTTTTTTCTTTGACTGTTGTCTATCGACTGTCTTTTAAATTTTATTTTGAGTCATGTTACTAGTTTCCTCAAGGATGTCCCATGAAGGATTTAGAGGAGCAATGACATCTCATGACCTGTCTTTTCTTTTGCTATTGTTTGTGGTTTGTCCTGACAAAAAGATTGGGGCAACTTGTGCCCTTCGTATGAGTTAAGGACAATCCTTGTTTGCGACAGTCTATTGTTAACAAGTGGCTTCCACACCTTGATTTATGTCATATCATGGTTTTTTTCTCCATTTGTATTAGTCCCGTCCAATGATGATAAAGTGCAACGCCTTTTGTGATACAATGAAACATCAAATGATTACTAATACTAACATCCATCTCATGTCTTTATCTTTCTTTCCACACTAATAGTTCTTCTTTCTTGCATTATGATAGAGTCTTGTGACACACAAAAATATAAATCATCCTGCATACACATTCATGTTAAGCAATATCATTTCCCAATCATATATCATCAATCATACATACATTTTTCATTTGAAATATATAAACATATAAGCATTTATCATATATAGGACATCATGACATAATAGACATTCATTATCATAGATTACATATAATAAGCATTACGTGTACAAAATGAATGTAAATACATACATCACATTACATGTATATAGCATCACATGTAGAAAGCATTGTACATACAACATCATATTGCATCTCATAATTATAAATTGCATACATAACATCCATCAACATCATAGATATTAATACATACATCATCACATAGAATCAACATCACATCATAGGCTATATAAAGACATCATAAAGTAGATATGATCATCCATCACATAGGCATATCATATAAACATAACATGTATAAATGAATGACTGCATAATCAATAAATATAAATGCATATCATGAGAATGACCGCCAAAATCATATATATATATATATATATATATATATATATATATATATCCCTCAAAATTGTGACATCACAATGCCATAATGTATCAATAAATATGGAAGCCCATAGGCTATATGATCATAATACAATGTCTCAGTACATATCAAGAAATGTCCCTATCTAGAACTGCCACTGCTATCATGACTAGAGTGTGTGGATGATTGATGCCGAGATCCTGATGACCTGTGACTTGAATGTGGCCTGTCATATGGACCAGATCTATGTGGCTGCTCAACACCCTCTATGCTCACTATCCTGGTATGAGTCTTGGTGTGTGTCCTGCCCTAGGACCTACCGCTACATGCCTGTGAGAAGCTGGGAGCCCGTCTCTTTGGAGGAACCTCTACCTCATATAAATATTAGTAATAAGTGGCCCTCTCCACGGATCTAACTATCTCTCAAGAAAATGCCTCTACTGGCCCACTACAAAGAGCTCTAATCTTTGTAAATCTCTGCTCGGTCTCCTGTCTCTGAGCTATGGCCTGATCTTTGTCCATGAAGGCTCTATCCCTCTCCATTCGTAAAACATTTCACTTGGACATCAAGACCCTCATCTTCTCCTCCAAGGATGCAACCTGGGCATGAAGTGTAGCAATGTCAGGATCAACTTCCCTTGTTTCATCCTATCTCACCCTCTCAACACCATCATCCTGATCCTCTAACTCCTCCAAAATCCTATATCGGATCTTCTGCTCCTGATCATCCCCCTCCTCATCATCATCCTGATAGGCACCAAGTAAGCCAAATCTTTTCCTCCGCTCTTCCTGCCTCATCCTTTGCATGAACCTCTGGAATGGCCTCCTCTACGGCATGCTCCTCATCTCTACCAATCTCAACATGCACCTTCTCCCCACCTCTACCAATATATGGCATGTGCACATCCTCCTCCTCCCATCCCTCCTCGTGGATAGGTGATAACGGTGGCCCTTGTCCCCTCTGTCCAGGCCTCCCTCTCCCACCACCTCGCCGACCACCTCCACCTCTCTAACCTCTATCTCTGCCACATGGTCCTGTCCCTCACCACTCTATCAGAGCAGCCTGATCTGGGTCTGTAAGGGGAATCAAACAGTGCATGACCCACCATTGATCATATGCCTCGGTAGTACCTAGGTCTGCCAAACCATCTCTCCATCCCCACTGAACTGCCTACAATGCATCAATATCTACCTCAGCAGTGGCCACTAGAATCTCTGCACCCCACAAGGGGATCTCTCACGAGGACCTCGTAAACTCTGCCCATCCTCTAGGCACATCCTACACCTCTCCAAACTGTCACAGCACATGATCTGGCAAATGTCTCTCTATAATATGAACATGTGAAACAGTCTGCCCAATTAGATACTATGTCTAGCGGAAATATGGAAAATTCTCATCCTCATTTGACCACTCTGGACATACCAAGTATGGTCTCCATGTAAACTATACCATGGTATCAATAGCATGTATGAAATACCCGGTATCTTCCATATGGTGCTAACTATTAGCTGCCGCATAACGGAAGGCATATGGTGCTCCATGTTGCACATCAACTATGACTAGTGGAAAAAAGTTGGAAATGTGTTCCCATGCCCATACCATCATGATCGTGGTACCACAACTCATAGATTGTGCCTCTCGATAGGCTATATCAAGTAAATGAAAATATAACATGCCAAGAAGACAAATACCCTAAGCATACACCTCCTGCCACTCTCGCATCTCTCCCCATCCCATAGGAAATCCATGACCTTGATGGTTAGGGAGGACTATACCACCTATTAGTGTACACAATAGACAATCTAACTACCTATATCTCTGTGCTAGTACATGCCACCTAATCTCATAGTGGTCAATGCCTAATTGTCTGATATCAGCGTGAGGGTAATATCTGCACATCTCAGCAAAACCCCTCTAGGTATCATACATCACCCTGGTGCCTCTAATAGGAAGTCTCAGAATCCTATAGACATCCTCCAATGTAATCATAGCCTATCCAATAGGCAGCTGAAATGAGGAAGTCTTTGAGTGCCACCACTCACATAATGCCATTACTAGCCCTCGATTTTACCGAATGATGGGCATATCTGTCACATGGAGGAGACCCAAATTCCATAAAAATTGTTTCTCCACACTTCGCAAATTATTCTGGAAGTGAAAAGTCGATGGTCTTGACTCTCATGTATAAACATGGTCCAAAATAACCTGCAATGGCATTATACATGCCTCATGTCAGAATCAATAACCTATCCTAATGCAAAGTGACAAAATCAAATGTGTCATTCTTTTGCAATTGCATCACAAGAAACCAAATGCATCATTTTAAATCACAAATGTGTATGGAAATATCAAATGAGTGTCAAAATCAAATATGACTAATTGAAACTATGCACATGAATATTCATGATAAATGAAAATGCAATGCAATAATTACAAGTGCATTAAACAAAAAGCAAATGTTTTTATTCTAAATGCACATGTGTCACTATTTATCATATGCGTCGTAAAAAAAACAAATGCGATGAAATATAAAAACCTCGCTAAACCATAGACGTCAAATTACATATGCATCATTCTGCATGAAAATGCGTTGATTGTGCATTCACATGTGGCATTTCAAAATAGTGATGCATCATTCAAATTGAAATTAAATGCATAATAAATTGAAAAAATCAAAAATTCAAAAGTCGAGAATGAAGTACATACCGGGGGCCCCACGTCGGCTGGCCACTTGAAGGTCTCGATCCTATATGAATGATGATGGGTGTGAGGAACAGGTGACATCTTCCCTGAGGGCATTGCAGAGCAAAAATGCTAAATTTCGAAGCTATGTGGGTAAAAATGAATGGGTTTTTACCCCATTTTCTATTTAAAGCTAGGGTTTTGGTGGCATTCCTTTTTCCTGGCTGCGTCAACTTCCAACTTCAATCAACCCATACCAGTCCCTAACACTTCCAACTTCAATTCCGTCAACTCCACTATATTATTTGCTATTCAATGGATTAATCAAGACTATTTCCAAATTTATTTGGAATTTTCTAAAAAATTGTTAATTTTCCCAAGGGGGAATACCTTTACCTATTTTACACCGGGGCATTACTGGGGCATATTTTTGATCGATTTTCTTTGACACAATGCCAAAATGACATTGTATCAAAGAGGGGAAAATGTAGACACCAAAATCTAGTCAAAGCCTATGACTTCAATTTCTTCATAATCTGTATTTCTATGGTTGAATGATTAGATAATGTCAATTATTTAATTATTTTCTAAAAGTCTTCATTTTTTCTATTAATTAAATAATCTTAATTATTTAATTAATTCACACTTTTCTTTATTCTATCTGATTAATTAAATAAATGCCTTTTATTTAATTATACTAACTAATTAACCTTATCCTTCTTGTCAAATTAAATAAATTCTTATTTAATTTACCCTTTATCATATGTCAACTATAATTAAATAAATTCTTTATTTATTTAATTATTCATTTAATCCCTTCGTCACTTAGTTAAAGAAATCTTATTTATTTAATTATTCTTCAAATATTAAATCTTGAATTAAATGAATTATTTAATTTATAAATTCTATTTTAACACATTCTTCTATATTTAGATAATTGTGCAAATTATCTAAGTATTCACTCTTACTGGACATCTATTTTAATCGGTCAATTAACTTTGGATTTAGTGTCTGAATGGATTTCACGAGTAATCTCTTTTTCATATCATTCAGTCATCTAGTTCTAACTCAATTACGTGTACATGCATATTAATTAAATATTCCTATTTAATTAATTAAAACTTGTGTGTGCATTCAACAGAGAGTTGCTTTAATCCATCTTTATCTTTGTCATGCAAAGACTATTCTTTTTTTTTTGAATACCAAACTCGAAGATTAAATCATTTATTGAATCTTTATTTCTATTTCTAATTTGTGTCACTCATGTCACTACTAACAGTTATCAGAATGCATGTCTAATCTATTGATCTCAACCATTCGTTGATCTTTAGATCCTGGCCTGTCATTCGAATGATCAATTTTCTATAAATTGATTTGTCTTTCATCATTCCAATCTCTCTCGAAATCATATGAATTTTGGAGCAATTATCTTGAATCTTCAATGTTTTGCTAAATCACTATCATAGAATATACTTGCATAAGAGAAATCTGAGGGCAATTATACTACAATGAGAAAATGGAGAAGGGCAATCGAGGTTATACATGGAATTACGTAGATATTGGGAGAGATTGTTTAGTTTATTTACGTTTTAGCTTTCCTTTGTTCTCTATTGTTTAGCTTAGATTGCATTAGAGTTTTTTTTGCATTGTTGTGTGCTTTTAACCCTTCTTTTGCATTTTCTAGATGTTACAACTATAATATGTAGAAGAAAGCAATATATGCATAAAATGTCACATGTTAGTAATACAAAATACATGTCTCAAAGCGCTCCCATATCATCAACACATGCATCTAGACTAACCATGTCAAGTTTCACTCCATCCAAGCACAAATTGAAAAAAATTCAACGTTGGCCCCATTCACATGTCACTATGCGGGGTCAACATGAGGAAACGCTAATTTTTTGGCAATGAAATAACCAAAGATATGATCAAAGAATATCTAATCATAAATATTCATAAAGTAATTAGGATTTGATCATATGGAAATTTCTGGGAGAGCTACAATAGTTGTAACATCATGAATTAATTTTATAACCATATAAGTCAAATATAATTCTATCAAGAAATCAATATCAAATAGATAATATAATTGCATAACTCATACATTTCAATGTCATTGATCTTCTTCGTCCAACTCTTTGTCTATATCATCCAATCCAGATTCGACATTGTAAGGATTGGTCATATCATCATCATCATCATTGATATTAGTTTCGATAATTTCATCATCCACACAGATATAATCTTCATGAACATAAACTCCTACATCATCATGATCTAGTTCCTCTTCTTCGACATCTTTGTTAGGAAAATCATCAACTAACTATTGATCTTGATCATCATCTACATCATCTTCTAGTTCTTTGGTATCTTCTTCTTCCACCACATTATACTTTACCGACCTTTCTCTTGGATCATGTCTAACAACAAATGAACAACCTGGTTTACCTAGAACCTCTAAGTAAAATACCTACTCACATTGGCTTGGAAGAACATAGGGCTCATTTCTAGCTCGCTCGATTGAACTTGTATTAACCATGGTCAATCCATTATCATGTTCCATAATAGTTCTTTTGGGATCATTTTCATTCAATCGTAGCCTGTATGATTGGATGATGAACAAAACTAATTTGAAGCACTTAAAGTCATACTTAAGTATATCATCCAAAATCCCATAGTATTAATTTTCTAAGACTTCTAGATGTATGTCGCTTCTAGATGAAACATTAGTCACTTGAAAGACTGCAGTTATCCTAGAATCGCAAGTTTTCTTCGTGTCATCCAACTTTTTGATTTGAAATTTATGACCATTGCAGCACATAGCCTTGTGGTGTTTCACCTGCAATATGTCAAACATGTAAAAATTATTGCATCATCGGTTGATAAACATATTTATTCTTGGCCGAATGTATGCAAAGAAAAAAAAACTCAACATATATATACATCAATCTAATTAAAAATAATTAAATAATATGGGTGATTAATATATTTATACGTACTTGTTTATCTCTTAAACCATATGCTAAATCAATTTCTCTTGGTGAAACATTGGAATCTCCATTACATTGAGCTTCTTTAACCAATGAAGCCACACCTTCCCATGTTGTTGCGCAGTTGGATTGTTGACATCGTTCAATCTATATCATCATCCAATCAAGATTGTTTGCGACGTACAAATGTAGTGCATCCTACTCTCAACCGACTCTATAAAAAAAAATGAAATTCACAAATGATGTATAATTAGTTAATTACCTTGGTATATGACTTATTTTCGGGAGTAATACAATACCAATACTTTTCTATTAGTGTGTGAAAAATTATTTCATTTGGACTAGTTCTCTGTTGTTTCTTTTCAAGCAATTGAAGGAAATGAAAAATGTATTCTAATTAATCTCCATGACCATCTTATAATTACCTCTCACTTTCCTCAATCTACCTTTCTCCATCAGGTACTCCCCTTCGAATTAGTTAATGGAGTTGGGATCCCAAATGCGATCTACATGGATCTTTGTTGCAAACTTAGGAAGATATTCAGTAATGCACACCATGGTCTAGTATACCATATATCCCTCCACCATCAAACCCTCAAGATGTGCTCTTTGTCTAACCAAAGCCTTTAAAAATTTCAAGTGCCTCTCAACCATCCACATTGACCTTGTGTGTATAAGTCCACATAATTCAATCTCCTCAACTTGGTGCATGAAGTAGTGTTCTTGTGCATTGAAAAATGTCGAAGGTAGAAAATTTTGCATTTTACACATTAGACGAGGAATTTTTCTCCTCCAATAATTTAATCTTCTTTATGAATTTCTTTAGATGATAGCCATCTACAAGTGATTCAAGGCGCAAATATATTAACGAGATTTAACAAAAATATACAATATATTACATAACAAGTAAAACTAATGGCAAATATAAGATCTATACAACGAATTGAACAAATATCGCTACTTACCTCATATATTTTCCAAGATCATATATATAACTTGCTTGAAATTGTTGTCAAAGTTGTTTGAGAGAGATAGAGGTAGAACGTATTGCAACAATTATAAAATGATCTTTTAATTATTTTTCCAAAACTAGTAAACATAATACACTGAAAAGTACATGTAGTATACAAATATATATAAAATATACTAGAATAATTACCTTAATGAAGGTATGCCAATCATGTGTTTTCATCCCTGACTGAAATTCACCTTTCTTTGTTATGATATTGTTTATGTTTGCAACAAATCTTGTGGGAAATCAATTTTTTTGTATGACTTATTTTATAGCATTGTTTTGTTGCTTTGTTAATAACCAAGGAAGGTAATTTATATTAATTTGGTCTCCATCGCTATTTAATTAAATGACATTTTTCATTGCATGATTGGATTCTTGAATGTCACTATAAATTTTGACAATTTTTTCTTTGTCATGCCCTCCATCCAATATTTTCCATAATGTTTCTGTTATATTCTTTCTAATATGCATTGTATCAAACAAATACACAATTTGTAGTTTCTCATAGTAGGGCAACCTACTAAATTGTCTGGGATAACTTTTCAGTCCCTGTGTACCATGGGCCATTAATGTCTTGATGACCTTCATGAAGCATATAAGTTAAACAAATTAACAATGACAATCATTGTCAATTACAACATGAGTAAACAAAACACAATATAAAAATATAAATTCCAAACATATCATTTATGATAGATAAACAATTTGATCTAATGTATAACCTTGACGATTAATTCTATTATATTCCAACTTGCATAGGTGAGGTGTCATTCTTTGTGGTTTTGATGTAGTCTCTTCTTTCCCATTGAAAAGATGTTTTTCAGTACTTTGATACTTATAATTTTTGTGGAGGAAGTGCCTATACTCATCAAACACCTACTTTCCTAGACTTGTTGAATGATGAGATTTCATCTTTGGACCACAAATTGGACATGCAAATTTTCCTTTTGTTTGAAGACTTGCAAGATCATATATAATTGGATTAAATATGTCAATTTTTATAATTATATATAATGAATAGATTATTTAAAAAGCATGCATGATATCTACTTCATAAAATTAAATATTGTTAAAGTGTAGTTGAACATTATAACATACCACAAAAATGTGTTAGCCCTAGGGCATCATGAATTGTCCATACAAGCATTGCATGGAATTGAAATTGTCTTTGTCCTATTGGTCTAGAGATGTCATACATAGTTACACCATTCCATAACTTTAGTAACTCGTCAATAAGAGGCTCAATATATACATTCATATCCTTAACTTGGTACTTACCTAGTTGAATGAACATAAACATTAAATAATTATTATAACCATTTTACTGCAATATATATGAATTATTGCACATGACTATTAAATGAAAAAAAATGTCATTATGCAACAAATAAGGCAAATGAGATGCTACTATGTTAAAGAAAATTGATGTAAAAAAATACCTAGAACAATCATTTCCAACATTATGTGCTCCCTCTTTATTGACATCCATGGAGGAATGTTATTGTTGATAACAAAAATAGGTCAGACTAAGTAAATAGATCTCGACTCTCCAAATGGATTGACACCATTTGCTGCCAATGAAAGCCTGAGATTACAAGGTTCTTCTTTAAAGTGTGGCCCTTTTTCCTCCATGTCACTAAATGTAGAACCATCCATAGGAATTCAAAGAATGTCATCTCCACTTCTATTTCGTGCATGGTAATCCATAAATTGCACTATGCTTTCACACCTAAATAATCATTGCATACATGGAATAATGGGAATATAATGAAGAACCTTGGAGGCACCTTTTTTGTTAGTTGATCTATTTCATATCTACTTATATGACATTCTAGGCATTCTATTACACATTCATGTTGTTTATGATATATAATATGATCATTAGGACATGCATCTATTGTTTGATACTCCATTCCAATATCTTTCATAATGGCATATAAATCTCGGTATGAGTGAAGTAAAATATTTGATGGTGGTAACAAAAATTCACTTATCAATCTACAACAAAAAAATAATATTAATGGTACATATTTCATCCTTTATTTACTAGTAATGAACTAACAACAAAAATAGATGAAAAATGATGACATATATGACATACCTTAACATCCATGAGATTGCTATGTTGGATAAACCATTCATAACCTTCAAGTTTACTAGCAACAATATAGCAGAGAGAAGAGTTGTTTGGGAGCCTTCATAAAGGGACTTGTATGCCTTCTCAAGTATAGGTAAATCATAAACATCATCAAAGTCATCTCGATCATCATGATCAGCTGCGCCACTAAATGTGTCATGGATCAATGTATTTGTACAATCATCTTCAACTGAATTTTCTGGTGCATGATCATCTTCTTCCATAGGATCATTAACTCCATCTTTGATATTCACAACTCCATGTTCCTTTGCTTGGAAAACCACATTCTCTAGGCCATGATAATCCATATAATGTTCCCTAGGGCACCCCACCTTTATAATAATGATCGACACAAATAAACCATGATAATGATCAAGTGATTATATATATATATATAAAATGTTAAAACGATATAAACATTTACAAATTCAATCAATATAAAAACATATAATGAACAACTTACCAATGGATGATAATCATGCCCCCTTCAATGTGACCATGTTTCCTACAATGTTTCTCAACTGTTGTGATTAAAACTCTTCTCATCTTTAAGGCCTTGCAATTATTGCAAGGACAATAACATTTCCCGTCACCCTTTCTTTTCAATCTAGCCCACAATCTAGCAAGTGTCTCTTCATTTTGTTCTGCACTAATATTATCTGACATGATTTTTCTTTACCAAGCTTGAATATTTAGATTGTCAAAACACATCAAACTCACACTCCAATAATTTTTAATCATAGACAGGTAACAAAATCTAATAATTCTAATATTTTTCACCAAAAAATATCGGCCTATAACCTCCACAAACTGTCACAAGTATAGAAAATTTGCAACTAGGGAAAATTCACAAGTATAGATAAATTGTCAAACACACTTTTATTTATTAAAATTTATGCTTGACATTCATTGAAAAAGTGATGAAAATCACGTTCGTCAAGATTTCGATGAACGTCGAGCACAAATTTTAAAAAAATCTGAAAATTTCACAATTAATACACATGTACCCAATGATTCATCTAATTATACATCTTTCGTCAAAAAATTTTGTCGTATTTTGTAGTCAAATGAGTTAGTGGGCTAACTTTGCATATGTTTCAAAGTTGAAGATGGTATAAATATAGGATGAGATATTATTGAAAGGTATAAAAATAAATAGATCAAGATAGATGATAAATAGAGTGTTTGGTTGAGTAGATTAGTGTGAAATCTTAGTGGTGAGTTTTCAGATGCAATGAGTTCAAGGTGTAATCTATCATTCATGCATGTTTGCAAGTGGTTGAGTGAGTTGTGGTGGAAATATCTATTGCATTGAGATTATCTTCTCTCTATAGCAAATCTCTTAGACTATCTTCTTTGTATCTATGTGGTAATGAGCCTTCTGGGTGATTAACCCTTGTTGGACAATGAGTCCTGATCAAGACAATAAGTCCTATTTTGGAAGTGAGCCTTCCCTGGCAGTGAGCCTTTGTAATCGGTTTTGATATTTTCTATATTGTGAGCTAATCCTCACTATGCATTTCCCCTTATTAGGTTTTCCACATAAATATAGTTATTGTGTGTGTGATTTTTTTTGTTTTATTATTTTACACTTAATGATTAATCATATTAGCAAAGTAAAGGATTTGTGATTGATCTAATTTTTTATGGACTCTTTTTAAAAGATTAAATTTTCTACAACAGATTCACCCCCCTCTTTAGTTGTCTTGTTCAACAACCCATAAACAGAGGTACTAAATAGAAGTGTGGGTAATTTGTTAAGATATTTGGTTGGAGATAAGGTAGGATGTTGGAATATAGTTTTACCACAGGAAGAGTTTGCATATAATAATTTAGTGAACCAAAGTACGTGGAAGATGCCATTTCAGACTGTTACTAGAGTAAATCCTAGAGGAGTTGTAAAGTTAAGGAACATCAACATGAAGGATAAAAGGAGCATGAAAGTAGAAGAATTTGTAGGTTTCATGGAGACAATGAATAATTCAAGTCTAGAAGCATTTGGAGGAGATGAATGATAAGTATAAGGAGAAGGAAGATAAGCACTAAATATATAAGGAGTTTTTTGTTGGAGATGAAGTGATGGTATATCTAAGGAAGGAGATATTTCTAGTTAGTACATACAACAAGTTGAAGATGAGGAAGTTTGGATCATGTAAGATGCTAATGAAGTTCGATTCTAGAAATGCATATGAAGTAGAGTTACCAGAGACATTCAGTATATGACCTATTTTCAATATTGTAGACATATATGAATTTCATGAGGGATAGTCAAGTGGCCATAGTGATGAAGTCGATTTGAAGGAGAAATTACCACATTAAGAATCAAAGGATATTGAGTAGATTTTGGATACAAAAATTGGGGGAAGCACTAGGAACAAGCAGTACAATAAATATCTTGTGAAGTGGAAAGGTAGGCCAGTGGAAGATTCATCATGGATTTCTCAAGTTGAGGTGGACCATCTTGGTTTTCCTTTTAGTATTGGAAAGTGAGGGACTCAATTTTCTTCCAACCTCGAGTGTCTAATGTAGAAGCATCCCTGGTTGTAAAGCAATCTTGTATACACCAAAAATAGTTATTTTCTTACATTCCATTCAGTAGTAGTTTACTAGTTCATTCTGCATTTTACCACATTGTTGCTTCTTAGCTTATGGAGAAGGATATACCATCTACACATTGAAACCTATCACATATCCAAATTCCATACCATTTGTAGTTGTCTGTTGAAATTTATCGCTCTCAAAATTTCACTCCATTACTAGTTAGAGCATTTGAGGCTAACCTAGCCAAAATTTCTTTATTCAGACCTATTCTAGATTATGTAGAGCTTAATTCGACATATTACAAGCATCTTGGGTTCATTAGGACCTATTTGGTGATTTATAAGTTAATTCATGTCACGTGGAGCCAATTCTTCATATCTTAAGGCTGGCATTCACATTTGATCATCTATTGGATTATTGACCATTGTGACCGATGCAGACCTATCTTGGAGCTTGAGAAGCATATTTATAAGCATTGTAATTAATTCTAGATCATCAATTAGTAGTTCATGATTAGATAGATTCATTATATTTCACACAAACCCTTTGGGGGCATGTAATAAGGCATGTTGGCCAGTTGTATTATTTGAGCCCTTCTGGTAGGCCTGTGAGCCCTTGTAATTTTCTGTTATTGCTAATGTTACATATAAGCATTCCATATTAATGAAGATTAATATTCACATATCATTTTTTTGTGTTATTTATGATGTGTTAACTCATTAGTGCATGGTTCAGATTGCTCCTTCTGGGACCCTCCTACCATTGGTGCAAGGTTACAAAGGAAACAAATATATTGTGACATTCTTCTATCTATCATAACCATTTATCTTTCCCTTGTCTTGTGTTTTCCTTTTAGGGATGATGTAAGGTGTCTAGACATATAAGTCTCTTGTATATTGACCTAAAAGTTTCTCTTTGTTATCTCTCTCTATGTGTCATTCTTCCTTTGTGCTCATTGTTCCATGAGTTATTTGGGGAATGATGATTCCACACTTGATTATATCGTTGTAGCAAATGAATAATGATAACCCAAGATCCATGGATCCCTTATGTGTTATCTTAGGATTGCATATGGGGGCACCCTCCTTTCATGACATAGCTCTACTCATAAACATATGTTTTACATAGCTCTTACCAAATAAAGCTCTCATGTATTGGAATTTACCATATTCTACTTTAAAGTAATTTCTCACAACATGATGTTTAGCAATTTCTTTAAAGTGGGGGCATACACGTCCCCGCTACTTTTTTGTTTCAAAGTGTGGTCTTCTTAATTCATGTGATGTGTCTTCTTGGTGGTATCATTTAGTTTGATTTCCTTCAAGAGTGTAACCTTTCTTGAAATATGACATTCCTCATAGTGGTGATGGTAAGTATGGCATTCCCTAAGTTGTGAGTCTTTTATCCTCAACTAGTCCTCTCTTGTAGACATTAGGGCTGATGTTCCCTAAGGTGAGATATTTCATGAACTAAGAAAAACCGCTTTGAATATCTTATTGCATGTATCAAGGAAAAAAAGTATAACACAATTTACTTACCAGTGGAATAGTTTGCATGAGTGCCTAGCATAATGCAACTTGCTAACCTTGTGACCATCTCTATGGAACTTTATCAAATTTATCAAGGGGTATAACTTTTGTTTTGTTAGTACAATAGGAGCTTGTAGACTTAACATGAATTTCCCACTAGTGACTTCTTAGGGCTCACCTAGTGGATAATGGATTTCACTACCTCATGTAAGTAAATTTTGTTTGCATAGTGGACATTGGGTTTCCACTTGTAAACATTTTTGGACAAAAAACTAAGGCTTGATCCATACTGATTAGACAAACAGTTAAGACTTGATCCATCCTCTCTTTCTCTACTCATTAATTTATACATTATATGCTTGTCCATTTTTTCTTGTTGTTGCATATTTAACATAGGCATGTGTCTCTTTGTGCCTTTGTTGGTTTATTGTGAGATCTTAGATCTTAGGGGATTGATCATCCTGCTTGATCTTTGTTGTTTTCTCTTTCCAATAGTTGTACAATTAGACCTCTCTTGATGCTTGTTTGACTAATTTAGTGTGAGTTTGATGTAGGGATCATCCTTTCACTAAAGTGGGGGCTAAATGTAATATCAAAAAATGCAATCCTTCACATTGTCACACTATGTTTGGGTCCCTTAATTAATTGTACTTAATTAAACCTCCAATTGGCACAATTATGAATCTACAAGCCTAATTAATTTCAATTTTTAAAATGGGAATTCAGTATTTAATTAATGGATTTATCAGTTTTAACACCCCAAAATGAATAAGTCCTAAAATTTAGGTTAGGAGTCCCCTTTAAGTTGCTTAATTCAAAATTTTAATATGTTTTTTTCAGCCTTTTTATGATCCAAATTCAAATTTTAAATGTCAGCTTGTAATGTTTAAGTTTTGGGAAATTAGAAAATTTCCTATAAATGCAAGGTCTTTTTATCAATTCAAATCCTAGAAGCAAGCTAGATCTTTTTGAGAGACTTCAAAAGAGCTAATATTATTGTAAAAGGTGTTCAAGAGTAGATTTCTCAGTCATTTTTTATATCATTCAATATATTAGGCATCATGTCAAAGTTATCTTTATTGAAGCATGTTTTTGTAGCTAACATTGTAAAGTGGGTTTCAAGCATTCAAGTCAAGATTCAAGCATCAAGATCAGCATCATCAATGAAGCCATTCATGTAATATCAATACCTTGGGATATGAGTTATGTTTTAGTCCTTCAAGGATTTCAATTCAAGGGTTTGGTGAGTTGAAACATAGCAAGTGTTCATTCAACATTCCTTTCATGTTTCATTTTAAGGTTTAATTACAAAAGCAAGGTTTGAACAAGGCAAACCCCTATTCACTAAAAACAAAAAAAATACCTCTTGTGTGTTTTGCAAATCATAGGTTGAAAAAGTTTTGAATATCTATGAAAAGAGAAAATTTGCAAATATTGTCAAAGTTGAAAAGTTGTCAAAATTGTCATCATGCCATGAAAACTCACTTTTGGAATTTAATCCTAAATTTTTGACTATAAAACCCTGAGGAATCAAGAATGAAGACATAAGATTATAGGACTGTAAAAGCAGATTTTGAACCCTTGTAGCAAGACCCATTTTCCCTTGGGCGAATGAGTCCTAAGAGGACACTCAACACAAACTTTTTGTGACAAGTGCATAAAATCATAAACCGCTTAGATCTGCTAAATTCTTTTGGATTCTATCAAATTAAGATTCAAATTTGATGTTTTATGTGTTAAATTGCATGATTGCATTCATTTGGTATTTTTCATTAATCTCCCAAAAGTGCATTTTAGGTTGATTTACTCTATCCTAGATCATTGGGAAAACAACAAGATCTCCATTTCAGGTTGAAATTTAGTCTTTTCCTAGGGGTTCTCTTTTTTATAATGAAATAATGAACAAAAGTGTAGGTTCATACCCCCATTTAAAATCCATCACACATTCTCCACCCCCGCAATTCAACTCAAAATACCTTGATGATAGGTCCCTATTAATTATTCTTTTGAATGTTAACATTTCTAGTTCATAGCCTCCACAAGAATTTGTTACCTATAATTTTTTTCCTTGCTCTGATGAGTGGTGAGATAAAATATACCTTGGTTAAGTGCTACATTGATAGCTCTTAATTTATCCAAGTTATCAATGTAAAAAGACTATGGATTAAGCAATTACTTAATCTTTTCCTTTAATTTATCCATGTTCGCCTAAGCTTCTATGATATGGGGGATTGATTGGTTGCCCATGTTGATAGACAAGAAGTTATCTTTCATATTTTTTTACATGCTCACATTCTTCTAATAATTTCTCATGTTCCTAAATATTTCTCTTGAGAGAATTTATTTTACACTCGATAATTTTCTTCTAAATAATATACCTATTATCACTAGAGTTAGTAATTATTTTATTTGATGGCTAATTTGTTTGTTCCTAGGTCTATCATCTCTATATTCTTTACAAGTTTAATCCAATTAGTTTCTTGCAATTTTGAAGCCAAAATATCATCGTCAATTTTATCACCTATATCTTCAAAGTCATTCAATTCTTTTTTAGCTTCCTCAACAAAATTCATAGCTTTATTTATATTCTTTTGGCCCAATGTTTAATGTCTTGACCATAGTATTTATGTTTTTTCTACATTTTTATTCATGACAATCCCACTAACAAAATTAGATCAAAATATGAATCAATCTTCCCTATAGACTAAGCTGAAGTATAAACAATAGATTTTAAACAAGTGCTTAGGAGTTTTACCTTCTATTGAAGCACTACCTTGGGCTTCTTTTCTTTCCCAGTCTGCTCCAATATTCTGGTAGTTGATACTTGGAATTTGTGAACATCACTATCTCAATAAGATGGTCCCAAGTCAACTTTGGTGATGTTAAATTCATTTTCAGTTTCTTGACTAATATCCCCTTACATAGAGGGATGGGAAATCTCTACATATGATCCTCTAGATCTATTATCAATCATCACTCTTGAGGTAATCTTTAATTTTTTCAGGTTGTGGAGTTTGTTACAACAATTTTGAAACAACATCATCCTCTATAAGACTCAATTCTACTATCTTTCTTTTCTTGGGATTTTTTTTTTGCATCATAAATGTTGGAGTAGTAGAAGGAATATTGAGAGTGAATTGTAAAGACCTATTAACTGGAGGAGTATCCTAAGCTAACACATTAGGGGATACTAGGGGACATGGGTTATGAATGGAGTGTGGAGGTGAGGGTGGAAGAATTCCCTCTAAAGAAGATGATGACACTTCTACAACTACCTCTTCCACCATCTCTAAGGTTTTATTTCCCTTCCCTTTATCCCTTGGAATATCTCCACAATTATTTTCTTATCTTTACTTAGGAGGCTCATCTCAATCTCCCCCTCTAGGTTGCTTTGATGTTATTGCTGTGAATATAGTATGAGGGGAAGAGTGTGCGTGGCCTAATTATTATTTCTTTGTGGCTCTTGTGACTTGTGTTTCTTTAGGAATAAGTGGCTATGATATTTTCTTGATTATCCACTCCTTTGTCCTCTTTAGTACAAATAATATTTTTCCCTTAATTTTTACAATTTCTCTATTATTCCTATTAACAATAAAAATAAGCATCATTTGTATGTGATAAAGTAAATCTAATCAACTAAATTTGATTCATCATCCACTCGTTTTGAGATATTCTACTTTAAACAATACATTTTGACCTATCTCATTGTCATAACCAACCTAGAAATCCTCCAACTCATGTACATGGTAAAAATAGGTCCCTAATTGTAAGTTATTCTAAACAAATTATTTTCTATCAATGAGAAAATGAAAACCAAAGAAAATTAATTTTTATTTCACCATATTCCTTTTCTATATTTAGTATTTCTGAGAAAGATTTAGATTGGTAAAAGGATAAATCAATAGGAAAGGGAACATTTTTCTTTCCCTATCCTTGCACCTTTTTGTTCAATTCCCTAATCTATTGACACACCTTATGTAATCTAGGGTAAAATCAAGGTTAAGACCATAAATATCATCAAAACTAAACCTATGAAGCCCTAAACCAATAATGAAGCACAATCCAACATAGAAACATAAACATATTGCAATATTACCTATGCCATGGTTGATTCACATCCATTTTCCTTCTCCATTTTTCTTGAATATGCTTGATTTCCCTTAAATTTGAGTATGCAACAATAAGCCTAGTGGTAGTGAGAGAAAAATATTGAAGATTGTACTTGTCTCCTTAGATAGCCATAGTCTAGGTAGCATAGAATGTCCGTGTGTAATAATAAAGATAGGTTTATTTTACAGAGAACGAAATTGGAATGGAGGGATAGGATTAAAAGACAATATTACATGACAATCAATGGCCAAGATTGAAAGTTGTAATATGAAATAGGGTTAGGGAAATGTTAAGGAAAAGATAAGGATGGGTGGCCAAAATTGAATTATAAATAATTCAATCATGGATAGAATTGAATGAGATAAGAGATAAGATTTGCCACATAAAAAAGAGGTTGCTAGAGGAATTTAAATAATTAAAAAATTATTTAATGTAGGAAGGAAAATTAATAATTAAATAATGAAAAATTAATTAATTATAGAAGAAGTTGGAAAGGTTGATTTTTTGAATTAAAATAATGATTTAATTCAAAAGTGAGAGAAGATGACAAATTAGTAAGTCATTCAATAAATAGAATGAATGGCCAAGATTGAATTATAAAATAATTCAATCACAGGTGGAAATTAAGTGATACAAGAGATAAGATTTGACACATAAAAAGAGGTGGCTACAAGAATTTAAATAATTAATTGATAGGCTACATATAGTGTGAGATTTGAGCCTGAAACAAGTCTCATGCCTGCAAACCACTTTTGAGTCATCAAAAAACAACTTTCATCTATCGTTAAATGGTAAATCAGTTAGTTTCTTTTGCCATTAAATGGAAAAAGATAAATAAATATTCATTTTCCAGTTGGATGGAAAATTCTACTTCCATTTGTAATCTCTTGCCAATTTTGTGGCAACTTTCTTTTTCCACTTGCATTGCTTTCTTTTTCAACTTGCATTGCTTTAAGTTTTAAATATTAATTCAAATATTTTAAAATCAGATAATATGTTTAAATCAAATAATATGTTTAAATCAAATAATATGTTAAATCAAATATCATAAAATCTGATAATATATTTTGAATCTTAATTTGATGACAACTTTCTTTTTCCACTTGCATTGCTTTAAGTTTTAGATCTTAATTCAAGTATTTTAAAATCAAAAAATATGTTTAAATCTTAATTCAAACATTTAAAAATCAAATAATATGTTTAAATCTTAGTTCAAATATTTAAAAATCAGATAGTATGTTTTAAATCTAATTTTGATAGAAACTTTATTTTTCCACTTAAATTCCTTTATGTTTTAAATCTTCATGCAACTATCTCAAAAGAAAATAGTTTCCTATAAATATATTTGAATTCAGTAATTATTCTACAAAAGAACTCTTGAACACCCCATAATTCATCTTGTGTAATCTAGTAATTATATCAAAATAAACAAATAGTAATTATATCAAAATTTCTATTAGATATTCTCTTTTGAATAGGAATATCAAATTTTCAACATGTATAAAAATGACATGGCTTAAGGGAATAAAATTTGGTGAATCTTACCAAGGAAACCAAATTTCATTAAGGTCATAGGAAAAAATGAATGCTTTAGGGTTTACGGTTTAGAATTTAGGGTTTATGGTTTAGGGTAGTAGGATGGCTTAAGGGGATCTATGTAGTAAGGTTCTAGGACAAAATGACATAGCTTAAGTGAATAAAGTTTGGTGAATTTTCCCAAGGCAACCAATTTTTTTTATGAATAGGCAACTATCTATATTTTTAATAAAGATAAAGTTACATATTCATAAAAAAAGGGTGGGTGGTAAGAAGGCACACCCCGAGAGTCACATGGGTAGAGCCGAAAACACTAAAAACTAGAGTCACTTGGGCCTAGCCTAGAAAACCATAAACATTACAAACATATAAAATAAAATTGCCATCAAGTGGCTAGAGCAGTGCCAACAGATCCAGGAGGGTCTCTATCATCCATGTGTTTCCCCCATACATCAGCGGGGTCTGGAGTGATGTCAGGAGGAGGACCCCATTCATCATCAACATCTTTCTATTTATCTTTATCTTTATTCTTGTGCCAAGGTGATATTTCAAGCGCCAAATGTAGAAATAATTTACTAGAGTCTGGCCAACCAGAGCTAGTCGTAGGAGTATCATTAGGGGGCCACCCGAAATCACCACTCTTACTCGTCTTTGCTCCTCTAGAGGGCCACCCTTGGATAGATTGTGGAGGAGGAGAATGCATCTACTAAAGAGGGTGGAAATCATGCTGAAGAGGAGGCTGAGAGTGGGGGTGAGAAAATCCACTCCACTGCTAGCCCCGAGAGGGCAACTAGCCATGGGAAGAAGTGGGTGAAGTAGGCACCCGAACAACAATACACGGGGCATTGCCCTTATGATCCAAAAGCACTTGAAGGTGAGCCACCTCAAGTAAAACCTTGTTGCCTTGAACTTGAATCTGCAAGAGCACATTAGAGAAAATAATAGCTTTAGAATACAAAGAAACATTTTTATCCGTTTGCAAATATGTAGGCATTTTGGTCTTTCTAGATATTGAAGAGGATATCCACCCTGAAAGTGTACCAAAGCTGGGTATATTTAGCAGGAAGTCTGGGTGAGTCTCCCAGAAGAATCATATGCTAAGAGAAGGGCTCCGATCTGAAAGGATAAAAGAAGTCATGAATCCAATTCCAAAACTAGTGAGCTTTAGTGCAAAACTAGAAGAGATGCTTAAAAGACTCAGCTTTCCCATAAAAAGGGCAACGAGGGTCCTGGACCGCCAGGTGAACAATACAAGATTCCACAGGTAAGCCTTGGAAAAGAATACACCAAGAAAAGTGGGAAAGCTTTAGCTCAACACTTGCATACCAAGTGGTAGATAATATTTTTCACTAGAAATGAGTGGGGGATTAAAGAAGCCAACTTTGGCTCAGACTTTCAATCATAGAAAAGTGTGGTGAAAGCCATCTATAACCAAACCTAGGCTTATAATTCCTGAAAGGGGTGTCTAGGTACCACTTCGAATCCTTCCACCAGGGCTTGGCCCCACTAATTCCCACCTTAAGAAGCATATTTTCAAGAATAACATTCACTAGACCATCATATGTATCATGTTCTTGGTTTTGAAGCCTATAAAGGGCACAAAAATCTTCCCATGGCATGATGTGCATTATGGGTCTATGAAACACTTGCTACAAATTTTGAATGCCTTTCTTGTGGAACCTTAGCACCTTAAGCCAAGGAAACTTAGCTAGTGGTTGAGCATTACTTACAAAGAGAGGTTACCACCAAACGTTCTGTTGATTGAGTGAAATCCCATCACAAAAACCAAAACTGACCTAATGGAGCTAGGGCTTAACCACTTCACAGGCTCTCCAAATTCTCTTGGCCATGAAAGTTCCCACAATTTGAACTAGTTCCTTCATGACCAAAAGGGTTTGAAAGCCAATCCCCTTCCAAGCAGGTTTGTGAATAAGAAAACTGGACTGAATGACCTAAGGAGAATCTTCTAGGATTCATCTCCAATAATAGCTCTAATTATCAATTTCACACACAAGGCCTAGTCCCTTGTCATCGAGTGGAAAGCAACCCAAGTCCTCAAAATTTTATGGGAAGGAAGCAAAACTCCCAAGTAATGTGGTGAACCCTATGTGGGACTCCATAGAGGCCCAAAGAAAGTCTAGAAGCATCTTTTCAAGCTTGGCATAGGAACCTTTCAAACGGTCTCAACAAGAGGCGCAGTAGACATGTGTGGCCACTAAAATCTTGGAGCACACTTGGAATTTCCCTGCTAGAGAAAGAGGCTTGCTAATCCAATAGGCCAACTTTTTCTCAATTTTGGAGAGGACAATTTGACGCAACTCAGTTGAAGAAGCTTGGAAGGAAAAGGGAATGCCTAGAAACCAAAAGATTTCCCCTGGTACAATCCATTTCCAACCATACTATTGAAGCCAGTGAGGAGTGGGCAATATAGATTGTCTATAGCACAAAATTTTATTCCCTTGAATGGCGGAGCTAGATGCAAGGAAAAAAATGTTAAGACATTCAAGAGCCACCTTAATATTATTCTCTTCCTCCAAAGGAGCGAGGAAGGAGTCATCAACAAAATGACCATTAACCAGTTGAGCCTGGGGGTTAGGAAAAGTAATACCTTTGACATAATGTTGAGAAACCACATTGGCCAAGAGATAACCAAATCCTTCGGTAGCAAGCACATAAAGAGAAGGAGCAAGTGAGCAGCCTTTCCGAATGAAGCGAAAAATCCCAAAGGCAAGAGATTGGTGGCCATTAATGGTGATACAAGAAGAGGCATATGAGAAGAGAATTCAGATAGCTTGAATGAAATTAAGCCCAAACCCAAAGGCTTTCAACATGGCCAAAATAAAAGGCCATTCAATGCAGTCATAAGCTTTAGCAAAGTCTATTTTGAGAAAAAAAAAAAAATTGGTTCGAATGCCTAGCCCACTCCATGCCTTCCCACACAACAATGATATTGTCTAGGATAAATTTGGACTTGATAAACCCAGTTTGCTTCGGGTGCACAATTTGAGGCAAAAGATGGCAAATCTTTAGAGCTAGAGCTTTGGCGATGATTTTTTAAGAAACATTAAGGAGCGTGATAGGTTACTAGTTACAAATATCCTCAGGAACTCTAGACTTAGGTATGAATTTAATATTTCCTTTGTTTATTAAATTACCTAGGGATTTGGAATGAAAATCCTCAAGATATACTTTATGCAAGTCATGCCCAACACAGTCCCAAAGGGCCTTGTGAAATTCACAAGGGAGACCATCAATCCCCAGGGCCTTGTCATGAGCCATGGAATGAATGACTTCCTTTAAGTCTTCAATTGCGAGTAACTAATCACAAAAGGATTCCAAGGATGAAGAGAGCATATTTGTCACAACAACAAGGAAATCCTTAAGGGCTTGCTATTGCTCAGGTATAAACTCCTGAGCAGTGAAAACTTGTTCATAATGTTGAACAAAGGCCTAGAGAATGTTAGGTAGCTCAGAGAGCACTTGAATTCCATATTTAATTTTTTAATGCTTGGAGATGAGTGATTGGCATGCAAGGCCAAAAAAAAATCCTTGGAGGAACAATCACCAATCTTTAACTAGTGCAATCTAGCTTTGATTTGCGTACCTCTAGCAGCATAATTGTCTGCAAATTGTAATGATAGGGAGAAAGGGCTAGCTAATAGAGCCTTGATAGATGAGCATAGGTCATCTATCATAGCCTCATAAGACCGTTGACAAGAAATGGCCAGCTAGTGCCCATAAATGCACAAAAAATATTGTCGTGCGAGTGATAGCATCATTCCAACAATTAATACAGCTTGTATTGTGAGTTGGCCTTCACTCCAAATTCTAGACTCTATGAATGTGGGCCAAAGTGGTCTGATGACAAAGCAGAGATGTGTTAAAAAGAACTGCATTTTGCAAACTCGAGGTTGTCTTGTCTCCCATTCAATGCAAAAAGAAATGGGGAAATGATTAGACAAAGTCACATCCACTAATGACTTAACCGAAAGTGAAGAGCTATCAAAAGAGAAAAAATATTGAGCTAAGATCATAGCACGATCAAGATGTTTAAATATCCTATCTGAGCTAGCCCTATAATTACACCAAGTGTGATAGGGATTAAGAATGGTAGCAACCAATATTGGGATCAAAGAGCCCCAATTTATTACACATTTAAAACCATGCCTCCCTTTCATCATTTACCCATTTGAATGAAAAAGTGTCATCTTTGTCATAGGCCATCTCAAGCATATTGAAGTCCCCACACAATAACCAAGTAGCAACTAGCAATGAATCAAGAATCCAATGCCAAAGCATAGAGCATTCCACATCATCATTAGAAGCATAAACATTAATAATCCTAAATGAATGATTATCAATGTTGAGAAGGATCCAAATGAGATAATGTGTGGGGTTAGACCCATGGTCGACCACACAAGTGTTCCACCATTGGGACAAAAGGGTGATAGCTCTACCATGCCTAGCTTCATGATTGGTACAAAACATTTGAATAGCTAGCCAAATAGAGCGACAAGCCGACACAAGCCAAAAACTAGAAATTTTAACTTCTTGGAGACAAAGCAGTTCAATACCAGAATATATTTTGAAAGTATCCCTAACATAATACTTTCTAGAGAGGTCTACCAGACCTCAAACATTCCATGAGAGGAAATTCATCAGTACAAATCCTCCATATCATCAGAGTCTAGCTCCTCTTCATCCAAAGAAGAGTAGTGATTTTGTAAAAACTCTAGTGGAACTGACCCAATTTGAATATTTGGAGAAGAAAATATTCATTTCTCCTGCACAAATTCACCTTCTTCCAATGGTGGAGAAGGATATGAGACTATGTTTGAGCTCCCGATAGGGGAGGAGAAGCATTTGATTGCACTATCATAACGACGACAGGCTGAGGCATAGCCTTCGGCCTAGGCTACACTAGAATATTATCAACCCCAACCAAAGCCTCTTTCCCCTTCACTGAAGGGTTTGAAACATTTTTTTCTAGCTTAGGGGCTTTGGAAGCCGACCCAAAGCCACTAGACTTATTTTTATGGTTCGTAACCATGGTCCATTTTTCATCAAGTTTGACAACAAAATTATCCAACTGATGAGGCTTTTTAGACTCCCGTGGTGGAGGAGTACGAGGCACTCCCAAAGGGAAACCTTGATCTTGTGGTTTGTGGAGTGACACCTATGACACATGTTAGGAAAATTAAAATAAGTGACCTTCTGGGTATGCTAGAGAGCTCCAATTTGAATGTTAATGGAGTCCATCAAATCTTGTGAAAGGTCCACTTCAACATAGACCCGTTTTTGGGGTTGGGCCTAAAAAAACCTATTTGGCTCAATACGAATGACCCTCCCTAGAGAGGACACAATATGATTCAAAAAAGACACACAAGGAAAAGATAAACTTGGAAACTCAATCTAGACTGGGATCCACAACTTGGTGTCATCTAAGAAAGTGAAGTCCTGGGTCCATGCTTGGAAAACCAACAAAGAAGACCTAACATACCAAGGACCATGGTTTATGATTTCCCGAACATGACTGACCTCTATGAAAATGGAAAAAAAAAACCTTGGTTAAATTTTGGACCATATCAAGGCGGACCCCATGAGGGACCCAGGCCTTGTTGACCCATTCTTGTTGGGTATTTTTTTGGGAAGGAAACCAAATTTCATTAAGGTCCTAGGAAAAAATGATGGCTTTAGGTTTAGGGTTTAGAGTTTAGAGTTTAGGGTTTAGGGTAATAGGATGGATTAAGGGGATCTATGTAGTAAGGTCCTAGGACAAAATGGCATGGCTTAAGGGAATTAAATTTGGTGGAGTTTCCTAAGGCAACCAAATTTCAATTTAAGGTCCTAGGACAAAATGAATGCTTTAGGGTGTAGGGTTTAGAGTTTAGGGTTTAGGGTGAAGTTTGGGTGGCCTTAGAATAATGGACTTGCAAGTTAGTGAACAACATTTTCTTGTGGGAAAATTGATTGAGATAGCTCTTGTTTTGACTAACCAACCTCTCATGAAATCTCATTCATATTATAATCTTGTACAATAGTATTATTGTTAAATTTGGTTTCCTTGGGCAACTTCACCAAATTTTGAGAACTTCTTTGATCCTCTTAAGAAATGTCATATTAGGACCCCTTAAGACATTTATTTATGGTTTAGGATAATAGGATGACAACTAAGTGGGTTAATATTTTTGATTCATCACATATGCAAGAACATTAGTTTATGAATATTTTTGATTTTATGAATGAACTGAATATTTCCTTAGATTACTTCTATGATGGAGGTATTTTCCCATATAATTATTGACCAAGTTTTGTAATGCTCCAGCTAGATAACTTGCAAACATGGGTTTGATCCTAGGCTTCACATATATGTTTACTCATTAAATATCCATAAAAATAGAATATATGTCACTACCATATAAGTATATAAATGATCATAAAATTATGTTGAGGTCTCTACTCTTCTAGTGAGGAAATTTCACTATCTACTCAATTTTTAAGAATCATGGTTTAAATTGTAACATATTATGGCATAGTATCATGTTGTAAGATAGTATGAAGCATAATCCGCAATAGAAACACATAATTTATATCAATTCTAATGATCCACTAGTCCCACAAGTAAAGTTTGTCATATTGTTTTCTAATCTAATTATATCTATGTTCATAACGTTTAATTGATTGTGTGTCTTGACACATCTCTCTAACTTAATGAATACACATTTAAATGTATAATATTTATCAAATCCTATTTCCTTGTCAATATCAAGGACCCTAATTTACTATGTCTCAACCTAAATATATCGAATAATTTCTTCCATAGGCATGCCTACATACTTTTCTCCATACAATGCAAATGAAATTTAAAAAAATTAAGTGATGCAAATGAATTTAAATTCAATATCAAATATTCATGAGCTTGAATTCAACATTTTCAAAATGCAAAATTTTTTGTTTGATTTCAATTTAGGGTTTTCAAATACAATTTTTTTTGTTTGAATTCAATTTAGGGTTTCAAGAAGCAATTAGGGTTTTCAATGTGATTTTTTTGTTTCATTTCAATTTAGGGTTTTCAAATGCAATTTTTTTAAATTTCAATTTAGGGTTTCAAAAACAATCAAGGTTTTGAAATACAATTTTTTTTATTTCATTTCAATTTAGGGTTTTCAAATGCAATTTTTTTGTTTCCTTTCAATTTAGGGTTTTCAAATGCATATTTTTTGTTTGATTGAACAATTTATGTTTCAAAAGCAAAAAAAATTCTTAGGATACAATTTAAGGTTGATTATTTCATTTCTATTCAATATCTTAAGGGTTTCATTTCATTTTTTCTTCTTTCACAAATCAACATTTCTTCTTTTATAGGTAAATAAAAATACATAAAATTCTAAATAAATTGAAAAAAAAAAAACATACTAAAACCTATCATTGTGTTAAAAAATTCAAAAAGAAAAATAATAAAAAATGGGGGTGGATTCTTACTTGGAGGTCACTGTCTTCTCTGTGAAATCGGGATCTCATGCATTGAAAAAAAAAATGAGTTTCATTTATTTTTAAAAATTAATACCACTTAAAAATGGGATCTCGTTTTGTTAAGATCTAGATCCTATTTCCTGAATGCCGATTTGAGATCCATTAATAAACGAGATCCAATATTTTAAAAAATGGGATCCCATTTAGAATTTAGGCTCGAGATCCCGAAGCTAAACAAGATTCCATTTTTAAAAAATGGGATCCCGTTTATTAAAAATAGGATCCTATTTATTAAAAAGCGGGATCCCATTTTTTGCAAGTTGATTTCTTTTTTTTCCTAAGAAAAAAAACTTCCATGTTTCGTGAACTCATCTTCTTGCTCTTACCCATTATGTGTTGTAGGAATCATTGTAGTTTTATATTAATGTTATATCTTCATTAGAATAAATGATAATGAAGTATGGTACAAATTGTAGGACCATGTAGCACACTACGAAGATCTTGCAATAGACATCATATCAAAGAAGATGAATATCAACAATATGTTTAGTATTTCCATTCTAATTATTATTATTAAATAGTTTATTTATATTGTAGTAACATTTTCTTAATGGAAATGTATTGTTGTGCTTAATTTTATTCAATAATTATATAATAAAACCTTACCTCCATTAGTTCTTAGACAATAATGCTTGAGAGAAAAGATTTCAATAATACCAATGTTATTTTCCTTTATATCATTCTTTTGTTCTCTAGCACAAGAGTTGTACATAAAAGTTTTTGTACGTGTTTTTCATAGGTTTCAAATTTTGATTTCTAGTTACACCACAATTAGTTTATAAATGAATTTCAAGCTTTGAGAACAAGCAATTCTTGTCTTATGTGAATTGATAGGGATAATTTTCTATAAAAATAAATTCCACCTTATTCAAAATTTGAGGTTTTGCACAAGCGGGTTATTATACTATGACCAACCTGTATTGATGAATTATGGTATTTTGTCATTTTTGAAACAAATTTACTGTCTGTAGTTGTAAATTGGGGATTAATATCTTGAAAAAATTAAGATAGAGTCTCATCCTATGAACAAATTTACCATTGATCTAATGATCCTTTTCTTTATCCATCTTTTAGATTCTTTCTTGAAGTTGAGGATTATTGAACTACCTGTTATAATTCTTCAAATGGGAAAGATTGTAGAGTGTAGAAATTTTTTTTATCAAAAATTGTATAATCCTTCATAATCTAAAACATGTCCAAAAGTGTGGACCTTATCTATGGTTGAGACACTATTGTTAGTATTTTTCTTGAAGGTTTCGTGCAAGCATTAAGGTTAAAATTCTCTACATATTTCAAAGATGGTCCTACTTAAGTACAAAGTATAGGGTATATCAAAGATAGGTTTAGTTAGAAATCCTTCCCAAGATATAATACTATTAGATTATTGCAATAAGTGAAGAATTGTAAATCTGGGTCATTAGATGTTTCCTTATTTCTTAGTTACAATTTTAAACAAGTTTCCATTCTAATGCCCAAATCATAGAATGCTAAGATATTTCCCTATAATTGTAAAATTTTACCATGGGATCCTTCAAAATCATCATTTGTAGTATGAAAGTTGTGTTAAATTAACTAAAAGTTTGTAATGAATTATATCCACATGTAAAATATTCAAGAATTATGTTCTTGAGTGGTCTGGGAAATTTGTCTATTGTTTAAACCTTCTATGAACTATGTGAAATTGTGAAAAGCTAAAATTTGTCTCATGAGATTAGAAATTTTGTTACATTTTTTAAAAGTTTGAATATGAAATTTGATATTTCTTGATTGTTATATAAAATTCATTTATTTTAACTAGTAATATGAAGCTAAATACATCTTTGATTTTTAAAAGGAAAGATTTGTTATTTGAGGTTTTGGGAAATTAATTTTTGTTGCTTAAAGCTAATAGGAATTATTAATAGTCTGATCATGGAATGCTCCAACTTTTGCATGTGCTTACCAACTCTTTGAGGTTTAGGAACTAAGATTGGATGTCTAATGATATCAAGAAATTTTACTATTTGATTTCAAGGACTGATTTTTCTATTTAATTATCAATTTCATTAGATTCTCATAATACTAAAAATGAAAACTTATTATTTAAGGAATTTACTAATTCTGTATGTAGGTAATTTTCTTGCATTGGTCTTTTTTAGTATGTGGATGTGAAATTTTTGTTTGTATTTGATTTTTCTTATACTAAACAGATATGTGTCATATTCCAAAACCTTCAACTATAGAGTCCGCTACATCACTTCTGATGCAGTCAGAATAGCATTTATTTCCTTCTTCAATTTTAAATTGAAAATACAGAGTATGAGAGTGATCTAAAATATTGATAAAAAATACATGATTGATTTTAAAATAAATCTGTTGTAAACAAGATGAAATGCTAATATAAATTAGTTATCAAATGTTCAAACTAGATAGAAGATAAAAGAGATCCTCCCTAGAAAGAAGTTTCCATAGAGAAGAGGTGTGGAGATAAAACTAATATTACTTATTCATCTTCCAAGGTTGTAGGAATATTATGTCATCAATCAAAGGAAGTGTGGTGAATCAGATGAAGCTAGTTATGCTTTGAACCTTTTCCCTTTGCTGCTATCAATTTTTGACCCCCATAATGCTTTTGATAATTATAAACAAGCTTAACCCTACAAAACATTCATATAATAAAATATTCAAGCACCATAGCAGAGCACAAGGTAACATGAAACAACAACAATTGACGAAGTGACAGTGACTAAACACATCTTTTTTGGTCAGGAGAAACTCTAGAAGGGTGAAAATTCTAGTTTGGAAGATAAAAACACTCTCCAACTCCACTATAATCAATAAGGTGCAATCAAATATAATGTATGTAGGTATGAACATGAATGATACAACTCATCAACTGGTTACAAGAGTTCAACCACACACAACAAGGCTATTTTGTGCCAAAACCCTGCCCAAACATGACCAAGAATGTAAAAACCACTTGCTTTGTAGGTAAATATGATTGCCAACTTGTTTGCAAGCATCAAAACATGCATAAATAAGTGTCCACACATTCCTAGGCTGGAGGCATGCAAAACAATTCTTACAAGTGGAAAAAAATAGTTGCAACCCTTCAAATTCCATGCTCAACACACATACGTTGATTCTCAGAGATATAGTTTGTTGCTTTTGATGAATTCACTATGGTGGATAGTTATTTACTATGGTAGTTAATGAGTTTTTTGGGTTGTTTTATCTATTTATTTTAGAAAAATAGTATTTTGTTGCCTATGAAAGCAATAGACTCATAAAGAGTGGTAAAATATCAAGTTTCTAGATTTGCACATAAGTTTTTCTTTTGAACCCCATGATGCTTTGGATCACCCTAATTCTTTAACAACCTTGCATACAAGTCCTCAATGTTTCAGATCTGATGAGAACCAATCTATTGACAAGAAGGGACACCTTGAATAAGATGATATAACTGATCAACAGTTGTAACCAAGATCTCATTTGTAGATCACTTATCATTGTATGTGAAAAGGTCATCAACAACCATGTTTTCCTTGCATAGTTAGTAGAGAAATATTACGAGCAAGTCATTTTGGAGAAGCAACTTTATTTCTTATTGTTTGGGTTTCTATTGAATATCAAAAAAAAATCCAAGATGAAATCCTCAAACCTAAACTGGGCCATGCAAACAACTATAAAATTGCTATTCTATTTCCCAGACAACCAGGATCAAACCAAATTGCAGAAGCACAAACAATGCAAGAAAGAGACTTGGAATTTTATTTTCTATTAAATAAGTTGGAAATGACATTACAAAAGGGTAAATTTAAAAACTTAGAAAATAAAATCTAAACTCTAGATTACAAATTATTAGAAGCTATTTGGAAGTTGCACCCAAAAGTCTAATTGTCAAGAGCTACATAGAGCTCTACTTGGAGCAATCACTACTCAGACACATACAAATAAAAATAAAGTTGGTACTGTTTAGGAGCTTCTCTAACACACATTCTATTCTTCTCATTTCCCTACAATACATTGACATTTTCTTGTCTAATGTTGGGCACACAAATTTCCCCCAAAATTTCAAACTCACCTAAAAAATTTAATTCATCTATAGACTAAGCTACATGTTAGGAGCAAGTTGGGAAATCAATCCCCAAAAATAATCTTCTAGTTGTGCTGGCAAAAAATGCCCCTGACAAGTAGGTGGAAATGGGAGGAGGCTTAGGGGCAATTAATTTCTCCAACACTTCCCCTTTGTACTGAGCTGATGAAAAAAAATATCAATCTTGATCCAAATCAACAATTCCCAAACTATTCCTTAGGTGCTTGAAGTTGTCCCTTCTCAAAGGCTTGGTGAATATGTCTACTAGCTATTGCTCATACTTGGAAAATTCCATTCTAATTTCACCATTTTCAATCAATTCTCTAATAAAGTGATAATTGATTTCAATGTGCTTGCTTCTTCCATGAAACAAAGGATTTTTTGTCAAAGCTATTGATGAAACATTGTCACAAAAGATTGTTGTTCCATCCTCTTATTTTTCTCTCAAACCTACCAAAATCCTTCTTAGCCAAATAGATTGACATGTTGCATTTGCTGCTATATACTCAGCCTCGGCTATTGATAGGGAAACTATGGGTTGCTTCTTGGAATCCCATAAGATAGCTTCCTAACCCAAATGAAACATATAGCCTGATGTGCTTTTCGTATCATCCAAACTTCCTTCCCAACACTATCCGCGTATCCAACCATCCCAAACTCATTTGCTACTATGTACAAAATGCCATATCCTTTGGTGCCATTCACATACCTTAGGATTTGTTTACCCGCTTGCCAATGGGTGTCTCTCGGAGTCTCCATAAATATGGAAATAAGACTCACTCCATGCATTATATTAGGCCTAGTTGCAGTCAAATACATAAAACTTCCAACCAAACTTTTAAACATGGTCAGATCCACATTGCTGCTACAAAATTTCTTGCTCAACTTTAGACCTACAACTATTGGTGTTGGGGCAAGCTTGCTTTCAAGCATCCTAAATCTCTTCAAGATTTCATTTGCATATTTTTCTTAAGAGATAATTATACCATCATGTATTTTTTTACTTTGGCTGGAAAATATCTCAAGAGACCTAAATCTGTCATTTCAAACTCTCTTTTCATGTCCTCTTTAAAATCAACAACGAGGAAATCATCATTCCTAATAAAAACTAGATCATCTACATACAAGACAATAATCAAAATCTTAACATTTGTTGCCTTGATGTAAAGAGTGGGCTCACCACCACTTTTGCTAAAGCCATTGCTCATAAAATATGAGTCAATCCTATTGTACCATGCTCATAGAGCTTGCTTCAACCCATAGCGGGCCTTCTTTAGCCTATAACCTTGTGATATTGACCCGAAACCTTTTATCCAAGTAGCTAATCCACATAAACTTCCTCTTTCAACACTCCATTTAGGAAAGCAGACTTCATGTCCATTTGAAACACCTTCCATTTGTGTTGGGTTGCAATTGCTATGACTCTCCATAGGGTCTCCATCCTTGCAATGGGGGCATATGTCTCATCATAGTCTCTCCCAAACTATTGTTTGTACCCCTTAACCACCAATCATGCCTTGTGCCACTCTATCCTTTCTTTGGCATTACACTTGGTCTTGTAGACTCATTTCACCCCAATAACTTGCTTGTTGGGAGGAAAATTAGTTAGCTAGACCATGTGTTGTTCCTCTCTATTGCATCTATCTCCTCATCCATGGCCTCAAAAAATTTCTCCTCTTTCATAGAATCCTCAAATTAAATTGGATCACCAGGAGAAAATAGTGCAAAATTCATGTTCTCATCAAAATTATCATTATACCATTCATTTTGGTAGATCTCCCTTAGAATCTTGGTCTTCTTTGGCATTAGGGATGTGAGAGTGGGGTTTGAAATTTCACTATTGTTGCTGCTTTGCTAAATAGACTGGGTTTGGAGCCATCGAGAGCTCTTGGGGGCCAATCCTATGGCTATCTGTGGCTGCTTTCCTTTCTGTCTACTCATGTCAGAAGCTATCAGGAGCTATCAGGAGCTCTCTACAACCAATTCTTTGGCTGTTTGTGACTATCTTCTTGACTGTCTACCTATGCCAGGAGTTGTCAGGAGCCAACTGGAACTCTCTCCAATTGAATTATGAAATAGACTATTTAACTACCTGTTTGAGTGAGGAGCTGTTAGGAGTGGTCAGAAGCTGACTGTCTTTGCTTCTATAGGATCTTGTTGTTCTTCATACTCATCTTCTTTATCATCAAAGGGAACTCCAACTAAGTTACTCAAAGAGGTGTCCACCGAGCCATCCCAAGACTCATTTTCAATGAACTCCACATCCCTACTAATCACTATCTTCTTGGTGATCGGGTTGTATAATCTATATGCCTTGGATTTAGAACTATAGCCTGTGAAAATGAACTTCTCACCCTTGTCATCCAACTTTTGCCTCTTTTCTTTGGGAACGTGAGTATATTCCACACACCCGAACACTCTTAAGTGCTCAACCATCCACTTGTGTTTTGTCCATGCCTCTTGTGGGATTTTGTCATAGACTGCCTTTGTTGGACTTCTATTTATTAGATATATAAATGTTGTTATATCCTCTCTCCAATATTCATTTGGGAGTCCCTTTTCTTTTACCATGCTCCTTTCCATCTCCATGATGGTCCTATTCTTTCTCTCAGCCACTCTATTTTGTTGTGGAGTATAACTGGTTGTTAGCTCCTTCTTGATGCCATTTTTCTTGCAAACATTTACAAACTAATTAGAGGTATACTCTGCTCCTTGATATGACCTTAGGACCTTGATCACGTGTCCACTCTCATTTTGAACTTGGTACTTAAACAACAAAAACTTATCAAATGCTTCAAACTTATGCTGCAAAAAATAGACCCATGTGCTACCGCTGTAATCATCAATGAAGGTCATAAAATATTGGCTTTTAACAATACATATGGTTTGCATAGGGCCTACCAAATCTATGTGCACTAGCTCCAATGGTACTCTTTCCCTTG
Source organism: Sequoia sempervirens (assembly GCA_007258455.2). Taxonomy (NCBI): domain Eukaryota; kingdom Viridiplantae; phylum Streptophyta; class Pinopsida; order Cupressales; family Cupressaceae; genus Sequoia; species Sequoia sempervirens. The sequence continues at coordinate 732,568,916 of VDFB02271358.1, read as the reverse complement.
TAGAGTTTCTTGATTGAAAGGGCTACCTATGTTGCTTTCCCAAAATGCAAGCCTCACACTTAACATTAGGCTCTACTATTCCTGGAAAACCATCAACCATTTTGTTCTTGGACAAAAGACTTAAGCCAGCATAGCCTAAGTTTCCAAACCTAAGATTCCATAGCTTATAGGGGTCTTGAATGGTGCTCTTGAGGGCTACTTGCTATACTACTATACATTTTTCATTAATGAAAGGTATAGCTTCAGATTAAGATGAGAAACATGTCTCAATCTTCAAAGGAAACATCCAGTTCTTTGTCATTTGAATAGTTGCAAACACTTTTTTCCTCTCATTCTTGTCATAAATAATGCATTGAACCTTCTCCATTAGCACTTTATATCCATTTTAGATCAGCTATCCAACACTCAGGTATGTGCGGGATCATCATGGAAGAAACAAGCCCTTAAGTGGCAAAAAATTCAGAAAAATCAGAGTTAGGCAACTTGACATAAAAATTTGAATAAGTTATCTATATTATTTCAAAAATATGTAAGAATAGAATCTGTAGCAAATTGAATGTAGTTTCTAAGCTACTAGGTTTGTTTTTAAAAAAAAAATCTATTTGGTGAAAATTTGAAATTTCAATGTAGTGGCACTTAAATTTCAGGGAAAAAATAAGAAGTAGGTGTTTGTCTGACCACCCTAAGCACAATAAAATGATAATATTTTTTATATAAGTAGAGGACTCATGCCCCGACGTGATGCATATTTTTTTGTAATTTTTTTCCAAGTAAATAATTAATTATGAATTTTTTATTACAAATTTTAAAAAAATATAAAAACTCGTATGTCTGACCACCTTAAGTTGGTGAAAAATTCATGAAATTCAATTTTTCTTTTCTTAATCCTATAGTATGCAAAGCATAGAATGTGGCACATGTTTTGGATTCAAAAAATGTGATACCGTTTAAAAGTTATAGATGTTTCTCAATCAGCCTATCAATTAGGACTTTAGTAATAATTTGAATAGAAAATGAATAATAATTACTTATTAAATTCAAAGTAAAGCATAATTTATATCAGTGGAAAGATGAGAATCTCCTTTAAAAACCCTTTTCATTTCATCAATTTTGGTTAAAAAAATAGCCATCAACCACATACCCATCATATTGCCACTTTTTGGCCCATCATGATCCTGCACATACCCACTCATGAGGTTATTCTTTAACCCAGGAGCAAGAAATACATTCTGAATCTCCTTCTTTTCACCTTTCTTAGTGCAAATCATGATAGATCCTCTACTCGCAACTAAAACTAATCCATTGTTACCCATTCTTATCTCCAACTTTACATTATTATCAACGAAAGAAAACAAGCTTTCATTAACATTCATGTGGTTGTTGTAACCACTATCCAAATACCATACTTCAGGGCTGCCTTCCTCACCAATGTTGCACATGATGAAGGTTGTGGACTGATTTCCTTCATCCACATTTGCATCAGCCACATTTGCATTTTGTTTTGACTGATTTTTGTGCTTTTTCTAGCACTCATTTGCATAATGACCAAATTTATGACAATAGTAGCTTTCAACATTGCTTTTTTCATACTTCTGATTCAAACTATTGTTCTTCTTTCCTTGTCAGGAGCTGGTCTGAGAGTTGCTCACTCCCTTTTGGCTACTTGCTTTTCCTAAGCTTTCTCCTCCAAGATTTCCTTGTTCGTAGTTGCCACGACCCTTACCTCTTGAGCTCTTTCCACCATTGTTTCTTCTCCCCCTTCCTCTTGAATTTAACTGAGCTTTAAAAGCTTTCTCTTGGGGAGAACTTGCAGGCCTATTAAGGTGTTGCTCATGGGTTTGTAGAGAACCCATTAGCTCATAAATGGACAACATTGAGAGATTTTTGCCTCTTCAATGGCAGTCACAACTGGATCAAACTTAGTGGGTAAACTTCTGAGGATTTTCTCCACAATCCTCTGGTTGTAGATGACTTTTGCATTCACACCCTCAACTAGTTTATCAAACTTGAGAGTCTTGTGTGAAATTATGAGATGGACTAACTTTCCTTCATTTGGAGAGTCTCCAAATCTCTTCGAAGCATTTGGAGCTTCACCAATCTAACTTTTTCAGTCCCTTTGTAGCTAGTTTGGAGGATTTCCCAAGCTTCCATTGCATAGTTAGCTACTACTATTTTGGGAAAATGGCCTTTGTCAAGGCTACTTCAATAAGAATCAATGATTTTGCATCTTTCCTCCTTTCCTCCTTCAATTGGGTCTTATGGTTGTTTGAGAGGGAAGCATATGCTACTGGATCAGTCACATCATTGAACCCTCTGATCACAAACTCCCACAAATCATTTGCAACCATTATGGTCTTCATCTTTTTTTCCCAAATATCATAGTTATGTCCATTAAATGGTGGTGGATGTTTCCAACTCTTACTTTCATCTCTAGCCATGTCTCCAACAAGAAAAATTTAAACACCCAGAATAAAAAAATGCCCTAACTCACAAAGAAAAGGGGCCTATGGCTCTAATACCATGTCAGAAAAAAATCCAAGATGAAATCCCCAAACCCATATTGGGTTGTGCAAACAGCTACAAAACTACTATTCCATTTCCTAGACAAGTGGGATCAAACCAAATTGTGGAAGCACAAACAATGCAAGGAGACATGGAAATTTATTTTTTGTTCAATAATTTGGAAATTATATTACAAAAGGGTAAATTTAAAAACTCAAAAAATAAAATCTAAACTACAGATTACAAACTATTAGCAGCTATCTAGAAGATGCACCCAAAATTCTAACTATCAGAAGCTGCACAGAGATCTACCTGGAGCAACCACTTCACAGAAATATTCAAATAAAAATATAGCTACTGTTGTTCAGGAGCTTCTCTATATCACACAAAGAAACCACAAAAAAATATTCCTTTTCTTAGACTGCTACTGCAAAAACTAACACACATTCTATTCTTCTAATTTCCCTACAATACATTGACATTTTCTTTTGTCTGATGCTGGGCACACAAATTTCCCCCCAAAATTTCAAACTCACCTAACAAATTTAATTCATTTGTAGATTGAGATGCATGCTAGGAGCAAGTTGGGAAAGAAATCCCCAAGAACAATCTTCTAGTTGTGCTGGCAATAAATACACCTAATAGGTAGGTGGCAATGAGAGGAGGCTTAGGGGAAATTAATTTCTCCAACATTGAATATTATACAATTTTTGTCGAAATCTCTTTCCAAGATATTGTTGTTAAGCAACACAATGATATTTTTGCAATTCATGGGAAATTACTTTATTCTAGAAGAAAAAACTATAGGTTGCATTTCACTTCGTCAGTACCTACATTCTGATGGGGTCATGTATGTATGTACATTGTTTAATCATTTTTGCAAAGGCCCTTTAATAACTTGTTGAAAATTAAAGAATTGTTGTTTTTTCCATCCTAATTGCAGAGTATCCATTTGTTTTAAATTTTGTCAAAGTATAAACATTAGCTTTCTAGTTGCTTGATAAATGAGAATAGATTAGGTCCTTTAATTCAAAACCATTTTGATACATATATTTTAGATTATATATGTATTTAATATTATATATATTTCTCTTTCTGAAAATGGATAAGGTTGGCACTTGAAATGTAAGACATAAAATTGTTCACACAGTCAAGAGATTCCAAACAACGAACATGCTCTATAGAACTGATAATCTCTTATTTCAATTCAAATGTCATTCAAGCCACTAAAACTTGGCCACTAAATTTGTTTTTCTTTACAAATTTTTCCAAACCTCCCATGTCTTTATATGTCAACCAAATTTGAAAAATATTTGCAATAGCCAAATAATTGCAGTCATGAACCAGCATATAAAATCTTAGATCAAGAGAATCAAACAAGTCTTGAATGATTTTTTTTGGTTGATTATGACATGGATTTATGGCTAGCCATCATGTTCATTAAGACCATGGCATATGTGTATACTACAATGTCTCACTTGTCTTTGGAGTTTGCATTGGACATTTTTTTAAGAGAGATTGGTTTTTAATGGACATCATGTAAAAACAATTAGGAGTTGGCCTTAGGAGGCTTACGTTAAACAAGTATATAAGCATATGGAAGATCATTTCTAACAATGTCCAACTTCATCTTTTCCATCACAAGGCAGACCAAGGTGATAAATGTGATTTAGTTCTTGAGTCATCCAAAAAATAAGTTGAATATCAATAAAAGTAGGTACAAATGTCTGTATGTAATTTTTTTTAAAAACTAACATAAGATATACAATTTATATGTATGATTTCATCTTTTATTTTCAATAAATTAATCTTTGAAGAGGTAAGTTAAATATAGTTTATAAAATATGTTATATTTTTAATATTTCTTTGAATTTATTTGATTCAGGAATGGAAAATTCTAATCAACCTATAAATATTATTGAGATATAAAGTAGCAACAATTCATCCATTCTATAGACTAACTCATCTCCATCAATTAATACAAATAAAATTCCTACAAGCTTTATTCAATATTTTGCAAATTATATTTCACTTACTTGCCTTGACCTACTACAACAAGAAAAAACAAGTGTTTCAGAAGTACATACTATGCAAGATTGTGAACTTCAATCGATGGAAGAAACAATAAATGAATTTTAATTTTCTATAAGTTGTACACATTACCAGACTTTTGTACATTTTACAATTAATATTGTATATATTCCAAACTAGACTACAATACCATGTTTACTTATTAACACCACTTTCATTTTAACTACAATTTGTACCTTTTATATAAAGTAACAATGCATTTATTATGTAACTCTACCAACTTCTTCATTGATTGTATAAGTCAAAGAAAAAATTAAATCTGCATCGATCTTTTCTTACCTCAAATATGATCAAGGAGGAAAGGATAATCAGTAGGTAACATCTAAGTTATAGCTCTAAATGTATGTGTTGATGTTATGTAACAATGCAAATGGGGTGATAATCAAATATTTTAGATGGAGGAGAATATGGAATGTGATATGGCCATATAAATAATCATTTTGATAAAATCAAATGGATTCATCATCAACAAAATAGGCACAATTAATAATTGTTATGAAAGTATCATTCAAATTGCTATAAGCACATATGCATTACCAAAAATTTATAGATTTTACAATCATTATCAAAATGCCAGCTAAGCCTATGATGGGTTTTCAAATGTGATTTCCTATTGCTTTCCATGTTTATGGTAAATGATATCATTCACTTTTTAAAGACATTGCTTTTGGGGTGTCAAGTAAGCTATCTGAAAATCGAGCTTGCATTATCATGATGTGCATTGCATTAGTTTGTAGTGATTAAGAAGATATTTTCCTTCCTATGATAAGGATGAGGTATATGAGGTGTTCGTTGGTTCAAATGTAGAAACAATGTTATATCCTGATGATGGATCACGGAGTGTGATCCGAAACGTCGATCCAAAAAAAGCTTACACAATCTAATCCAGAAATTGCTCTCTCATATTCTTATGGATTGTGGAAACCTAATAACATTGAATGTTATATCGGTGATGTTTATTGAAGATACCTGCAATGAGGCAGTGCATTCAAGTTGTTGCAATGCATTTGTTTTTTGTGAAGGGAACGTGGTCTCTCTGGTTGGATGCACAAATTGGTGATGCACCAATAGATTTATAAAATATGATGCTTGGTGGGAATTGAAAGTTGTACCATTCTAGAATATGTTCATGGGGCCTTTGCATTCAATAGCGGGATGGAAATACATGTGTGGAATCATTGAAAAATTGAACAAGATACTTAGCCCATGTGACAATGTATCGGACTTTTCATAAGTTCTTGGAACTTTTCTGGTGGCCACTACAACAGTTAGAAGAACCATACGAAGTACCGCTATCATAGATAAGTACTGCTCATGGCTTTAAGACTTGAAGGAAAAGTGATGACTTATGGGTGGTGTTTTGGTAAGTTAGAGAAACCGTTCAAAAGCCCGCCAAGTATGCTACAAAGGTGATAAATCACGAAATAGAATGACACCCCATGTTGAAGAAGTCAGATACTATGCACAGTGGAAAAGAGATCAGAGATATTGAGTTGAGAATTTTTAACATGAATGTTAGTTATGAGAAAGTGGTATCAGGTAAAGCAATAGTCAGGAGCAAAGCTGAATGTAGCATATTGACATTGTAAATTTCATTGGTTCCTCGAGATCTCGGCATGTAAGGGGAGATATGCTTGCACAGATCATAGAAGAATGGAATATATTTGTAAATAGATATTGCAAGAATATGAAATTCAGACATTATTAAAGAGGTCAACTTGAGATTGATAGAGCTGAATCTGTATAGTGAAAGGTAATGGGGATGTTGCAGAGAAAGTGAAGTATATTAGACCGTCTATGCATTTTTGCAATACAATCGTATGAGAGATTTGCATTTAAGTGCCTCTTGGTACCTTGACTAGTAACAAAGGCTCGCAGATATAACGCACAAGGTGGTAGTAGCCATATTCAGTGATGATAAAGTAACTAATGAAGGTCAAGATGATCTTATTAAATTTCAAGGATTATTCAAGAGCTAGTAATAAGTCCAACATCCAAGATAGGGCATAACTATGAACCAAAGCAACCACGTTATTAATTAGGACTGCTCTAGTAAGGATGATAGTTGGTCAGATGTTCTGAGTGAAACCTTCTGTCACCTCCCTAAGGATGAGAATGGCCTAGGGGAGGGCATGATATGTTAATACTTCATAGGGTAGATATCATAGGTTTCATATCAATAGATCAAGTTCTGATGGAGTCAGTTTCTTTGATCTCCCCTTGAAGGTCTCAGGTGATTTAGCAAAGGTTCATAACAAAAGCTTTGATTCCATGCGGAGGCAGCTCCATGATCATTTGCTTTTAATGGCTCACCATCCCTTTACAAGACCAATCAATGAACGTGACTGGCTCTGAAATGTAGCTCAAATATGGGATATGGTCAAGAGGTCTTCTGTTGAAACAAGCAAATAGTATTTGTGAAGTTGAAATGAACTATTTAGCAGAAATGAAACTTGATTAACCATTATTTGGTCCCCTGGAGCTAAAATACAATTGTTTCATCAAACTTGCAAAAGCAACTCGAGATAAGGAGAATTGATCCTTTATTGGAAAGCTAAAAATTGATTTCATCGATCTATTTAAGGGGACAAATCTATGAGAGTTCTCAAGTGGAAAACATAGTTACAACAATTACTATTGGTGATTTAGATATGGTGGAAAATTTTAAAGTCTTGGCATTATTAAGTTCCTGTGAAAGCATCGATGTTATTGATATTCATATTGAATGACTCCGAATACAGAGTATTACTTAATGCCAACAAAAAGTTGAAGAGTCCTCTTTAACAGATGTGAATCAAGAATCGGTTATAGGGGATAAAGGAATCAAGTGTTATTTTCTAGTAATTGGAAGTTTATTAGTTGTTGTGTGTTTGTGGAGGAGTTAACCAACAATTCTTGAGAGATTTAAAACGAGAATGTAACTGACTATCAAGAAGAAGTTATGTGCTACTAAAAGGGCCGATTTTATGAATCTTTAATTATGTAATCTGCGGGCATCGAGGGGATCTTCTACTTGTAAAAACGAGAACCTCTTTGAAGGCTAGGGGGATTACAGTAATTGAACTTTTTCTATTCATCTGGGAAAGAGATTATTTTCTGAACTTAATCATTGTATATGGAGATAGAGTCTTTGAGCTCTATTTTATATTTTAGAATAACAGACATTTCTAATCCTTTTGTTTGATTTTCTTCTCTATAATTGTTGATCTCCTTTGTGAATCCACAATTATCCATTCATATTTTCTCTATTACATATGATTAAGAATGTGTTCATTGCAAGATCTTTGATTCTTGTTTTGTTCATGTGTTTCTTGGAAATCATTTTCTTTCCTCTTTCTTATCATTTACAGTTTTAAGTGAATGCTCTTTTTGTCATTTTTGCTTTGATCGTTTATTCCAAATCACTCTCGCATTTGTGTCATTTTTATGCAAAGATGTTTGTTTTCCTTTACTGATTTCTTGTTAAAAGCACCCTTTATTTTTATTTTCAGTTTCTCCAATTCATTGAAGATCATAAGAGGGAGTTGTACCTCTAAGATTCAGAGGATGATCACTAATCCAATAATGATCTCCTGAGTTATTGGTAACTGATTTATCTTCATTGCTAGGGGTATTTGAGTCATTCTTCGAAGAGGATAATCTATTTGCTAACAAATTTTTGGCGACTTTGCTGGGGACTCAAATCAAAAGATTGGTGCTTTATTTTCTTAGATTTTTAATGATATCTCCATGTGCAGGGAGATTTGTGGCTCTATTTGAAATTTGAAGACATTATGATGCAAAATCAGAAAAATCAAAGAAATGGAGAAGACCCACACCTACTATCGAAAAGATTCTTGCAATGGATGACAAAGTACTTTATGACTTTTGGGATCACTATAAAGAATGCATCACCGAAGCTGTAAGAGCTAGGTTAATTATAGAAGATGACTACAAATCAACACTATTGTTGAGGATTCTTCATGCTAGATTTTACAAACTCAAATAACTCAAAGAAGGATTGAGTTTGCTACAAGCAATCACACGAAAAAATTCATGTGACTTAAAGAAGAATTGGAAGTTGATGATGATGATGCTCTAGGTGCCTCTGGTATATTATGTTCTTATATTTTTTCAATTTTGGATAAACAACATATAAAAGAAATTATGATTGAGCCTCATGAAGATACAACACCTTTGGAAGAAAATAATCATAATCAAGGAAATGTTGAAAAATTTGCAAGTCTTGCAATTAACGTAGATAATAATGATTTGTTGAGGGCTCTCTTCTTCATGGAAATTGGAAATTTTTAGTTTTGAAATTGTTGAAAATCAGCTTGCTTCCAAAGAATGTGAAGATGAGAAATTTTAGATTGACTTGTAGCTAGAATACGCAAGTTTTGAATTTCATGAAGATGTTAGAAAAAATTTGTAGCAGCCTAAGATTAGTAGTGAGTTTGTTTGAATATGAAACCACACCATCTACAAATGATTCTATGAATGAAGTTTTTGTTAGAATTCAAAGAAATGTATATTCTATTGATGACATTTCAAAATATGAGTTTGTAAAAGAGAAAGAAATATTTTAGACTAATGAAAAGCAAAACAATGGTCAAGTTGATGAGATACTGCAACCTCAAGAATTGTTAAAAGTCTCAGATGATGACCCTCTTTGTGGAGAAAATATGGCGATCTCTCTTATACCATGAGATGAAGGTCACTCTTCTACTGAAATTCCAGGTATTGATTCACTTCATGCTTTAGTTTTGGATAGATATTTTTCATATTTGATTACAATAAAGATGGATGAATCTTTTTTAGTTAAGGAAGATGTTATGGTAGATGAGGTTATTCTATGTCCTAAGGTGGATAAGGATATTAAAGAGTCTTTTAGACATGATGACCTCAATAAAATAATAATAATGCATCCATCTCTTTAGAAATCTCTAATTATTATTGTTTGCAATCAAAACTCGAGACACCATTCTATACTTTATTGGTTTGCTCTCATGCCACAAGTCTGGATCTTGCAATGAGCAATAGTCATAAGGTAGAAGTGATGAAAATTTATGATCTATTTGGGATGGTTCAGGATAGCATAATCAATGCTATATAGGGTGGGCACCTTGAGGTTCAAGAGAATTTAGAAATTTATGATGAAAATGATTTTTTGGTATGCATTTTTGTAAGTGATTTCATTGCTTGAACTTCAGATTTGCATTCATATGGCTGGGTTTACAAACATTACATGAGTTCACACCTTTGTTTCACTCTAGTAGATATTTCACCCAGCCAGTTAATGGATTTGTATAGTCTCTCGAGGAAGCTAGGTGTTGCACCTAGTCCAGGTGCATATAGGTGTCTCAGGTTGCATTTTCCTTTCCGTTGTGTGCGTTGGTTCTAGTTTTGGATTTTGTTCTTTTTCCCTCTCCCTTGACTCTACTGCCTAATGGATTTAGCACTAGTCTATCCAAGAGATGTAGTTCTCTACATTCTCATCGAAAATGCATTCCCAAGACATAGCCATTGTTAGTCCCAATTTTGTCCCTAAAAATTTTGAAGCTTCCCCCTATCAAAATTCCAACTGAGCCTATGGTGGGTATTCAAATGTGATTTCCTATTGCTTTCCATGTTTATGGTAAATGGTAGCATTCTTTTTTCAAAGACATTTCTTTTGGGGTGTCATGTAAGCTATCTAAATAGTGAGCTTGCATTATCATGATGTGAATTACATTAGTTTGCAGTGGTTAAGAGAGATTTTTCTTCCTATGATAAGGATGTGGTATATTAGGTGTTCATTGGTTTGAATGTAGAAGCAATGTTATATCGATGATGGTTATTGAAGATACCTACAATGAGGCAACAAGTTCAAGCTGTTGCATTGCATTGTTTTTTGTGAAGGGAATGTGGTCTGTTGGGTTGGATGCACGAATTGGTGATGCACCAACAGATTTATACCATGTGATGTTTGGAGAGAATTGAAATTTGTACAGTCTAGAATACGTTCATCAGGACTTTGCATTCAATAGTGGGATGGAAATACCTGTGCAGAATCATTGAAAAACCGAACAAGATACTCAGCCCATGTTACAATGTATCAAAATTTTCATAAGTTCTTGGAACTTGTCTAGCGGCCGCTACAATGGTTAGAAGAACCATATGAAGTACTGCCAACATAGAGAAGTATCGCCTATGCCTTTAAGACTTGAAGGAAAAGCAATGACTTATGGGAGGTGTTTCGGTAAGTAAGAGAAACTGTTCAAAAGCCTCTCAAGTATGCTACGAAGGTGATAAATCATGAAATAGAATGGCACCTCATGTTGAAGAAGTTAGTTACTATGCGCAGTGGAAAGGAGATCAGAGATATTGAGTTGAGAAGTTTTAACATGAATGTTAGTTATGAGAAAGTAGTATCGAGTAAAGCAATAGTCAGGAGCAAAGCTGAATGCAACATATTGACATTGTAATTTGCATTGGTTCCTTGAGAGCTCAACATGTATGGGGAATAATGCTTGCATAGATCACAGAAGAATGGAATATATTTGTAAATTCATATCGCAAGAATATGAAATTTAGAGATTATTAAAGAGGTCAACTTGATATTGACAGAGCTAAATCTATATAGTGAAAGGTAATGGGGATGTTGCAGAGAAATTGAAGTCTATGAGACCATCTGCATTTTTGTAATACAATCGGATGAGAGATTTGCATTTAAGTGCCTCTTGGTACCTTGACTAGTAACAAAGGCTCACAGATATAATGCACAAGGTGGTAGCAGTTGTATTCAGTGATGATAAAGTAACCAATGAAGGTCAAGATGATCTTATTAAATTTTAAGGATTACTTGAGAGCTAGTAATAAGTTCAACATCCAAGACAGGGCATAACTATGAACCAAAGCAGCCGCGGTATTAATTAGGACTACTCTAGTAAGGAGGAATGGAGTTGTCCAATATTTCCCATCATGGCTAGACTATGATAGTCAGTCGAATGTTCTGAGTGAAGCCTTCTCTCAACTGCCTAAGGATGAGAATGGCCTAGGGGAAGTGATAATACTTCATAGGGTAGATATCATAGGTTTCCTATCAATAGATCTTCTAATGGAGGTCTCAGGTGATTAAACAAAGGTTTATAATAGAAGCTTTGATTCCATGTCAAGGAAACGGCATGATCAGATGCTTTTAATGCCTCACCATCCCTGTCCAAGACCAATCAATTAACATGATTGGCTCGAAAACAAAGCCCGAATATGGGATATGGTCAAGAGGTCTTTTGTTGAAATAAGAAAATAGTATTTGCGAGGTCGGAACAAAAGTTATTTAGAAGAAATTAAACTTGATTAACTGTTATTTGGTCCCTTGGAGCTAAAATACAATTGTTTCATCAAACTTGCAAAAGCAACTCGAGATAAGGAGAATGGATCCTTTATTGGAAAGCTAAGAATTGATTTCATCGATCTATTCAAATGGATGAATCTATGAGAGTTCTCAAGTGGAAAACACTATTACAACATTTACTATTGGTGATTTAGATATGGCAGAAATTTTTAAAGTCTTGGCATTATTAAGTTCCTGTGGGAGCATCGATGCTATTGATATTCATATTTTTGTTCATGTGTTTTCTGGGAATCATTTTCTTTCCTCCTTATCATTTATAGGTTTAAGTTGATGATCTTTGTGTTATTTTCTTTTATCTTTTATTCCAAATCACTCACTTTTGTGTTATTTTTATGCGTCAATGTTTGTTTTCCTTTACTGCTTTCTGGTTAAAAGTACACTTTATTTTTGTTTTCAGTTTCTCCAATTCATTGAAGATCATAAGAGGGAGTTGCACCTCTAAAATTTAGAGGATGATCACTAATCCAATAGTGATCTCTGGAGCTATTGGTAACTGATTTTCCTTCATTGTTGGGCATATTTGAGTAATTATTCAAAGAGGATAATCTATTTGCTAACATTATTTAATTATAGAAGAAGTGGGAAATATTTTTTATTTTTGAATTAAAATAATAATTTAATTCAAAAGTGGGAGAAAATGATAAAGTAGTAAGTCATTCAATAAATAGAATCTATTTAATTCATGGAAGAAAAGGCCAATGAATAATTAAATAATTGAAATAGTTATTTAATTATAGTAGAAAATGATAGTAATAATTAAATAAATAAGGGGTAGGGGGCCTAGCTTGATTGGCTAAAGCATCTTGTTGCAGGCAAGATGTCATGAGGTCTAGTCTCCCCCAAACCCGTGGTACCAGAGGGCATGTCATGCTAGCATCACTGGTCATGTGAAATTTTTTTACCAGGCACACTATAGATTATAGGGGGACAGATACCCAACAGATTCCTACAATCTAAAAAAATTTAAAAAATAATAATAATTAAATAAATAATAAAATTTATTTAATTAAGGAGGAAAGGGGACATTGGTGATGTAATTAGATAAATAAAATTTATTTAATCAATCAAAAGGAGGAAATAAAAGGAAAGAAATGAATTGATTAAGTAATTAAAATTATTTAATTACTACGGAAGAAAAGGGGATTGTAGAAGAAAAATAGTTTTCGTAGGGGAAAGAAATTTTTTAATGTCTACATTTTTCCCCTCTTTGATACAATGTAGTTTATCGTGTTGTGTCAAAGAAATTTAGTTCAAAAATATGCCCTAGTTGGTTAAAGTGGGATAGACCTATGCCCCCTTGATTTTTTTGTTGCAAATTTTGAAGGATTTCTGAAAAAAATTGAAAAATTATTTCAATAAGCAAACCTAATAGTGGATGAACGCAAGGATTGATGAAGAGAAATGTTAGTGAGAGGAAAATGTTAGAATGGAGTTAGTGGAGACAAAGAAAGATTGATATTTTGCTTGATAGATTCTAGGTTGTGCATTTAATCATCATTGGGTGTTAAAAATATGACAAATGGATAATAAACCATGGTATGACATAGAACAAGGTGTGCATAGTTATCCACCTGCAAAAATCAAACATCAATAGACAAGGAATTTCTAGATTCATATGAAGAGAAAAGTTGACCTAATATTTTTTCCAAGACAATCCATGAACAACACTCAAAAGAAACTAGGTCATGAGACATCATCACTCTAAATCCTACACAGGACATCCTCGAGGTGGCTAGTAAGATGAACAAAAGAAAATAAAAAGCATAAGAAAAATTCAACAAAGTCAACAACCATTTAGATCATTTTCCAGTGATTGTTTTTTGATGTTTGATTGACTAAGTGATTAACAAGTTGATTTTTTGACAGTCCCTAGTTTTAGGAGAAGAAACACGTCGTATAAGATGTCAAATCTAGTTTTGATCATGTAACCACCTATATAAGGTAGAGGATGGAATCAATATATGATGATGTATGGTTTCAAGTAGGACACATCTTGTATAGGACAAATGATTGGTTGATTTAATGTTTGATGTTGATTTGATGTTTAACTAATTAGGAAATTGACTGATTTGTTTTGAAGACTTGTTGAATAGTTTGTCTTATTGATTCATGATTTGGATGAGGTTTAGATGATTTTTTTTATGAAAATGTCAGACTTATTATGGATAATATGGATGATGGCGAATTCGATAAACCCTAAAGGACTGACGTAGGGCCTTGGGGGCACATCAACTGATGCCTTTGCCTATGTAACAATGTGTAGAGACCTTGTAGTTTGACATACTTTGGCCTTATTTTGTTTATTGTGAAATGATTCATGATTGAATCTATTCGACAAATCCTAAGGATTGACCTGGTGCCTTAAGGGCTCATTGACTGATGGCCATGCCTACGTTATACACATAGATGCAACATAGTTTGACTGAACTTGGACTAACATGACTCGACACTGACTTTGTTTTTGAGATTTTTGAACTTTATTTGAATTTTTTTGGGTTTTGACATGTTTTAATTTTTTTGGATTTTTGAAGCCAATTTTTTGGATTTTTCATGTTTTATGATTTTTTTGGATTTTTGACCTTTTATGATTTTTTGGATTTTAGAAGTTTTATGATTTATTTTTGGATTTTTGAAGTTTTATGATTTTTTTTATAAATTTTTGATATAATGACCTCTAATATTGAGTGTAGGATCTAGTGAAGATGTAGGTTAAGTACTTTTCCCCAGTCGGGTATAAGACCAATTTATCAGGGGTAGAATGGGTAAAGTTTATTGCGAGAGGACATGGAAGGAAAAAAGACTCATAATGTAAATAATTCGAGGTTATGGAAAAAGGACAACCTAAGATTATTATGGATTTCATGCAAAGTGGAGTGAAAATGAATGTATAATAGGAATTAGATAGAATCATGGTAGACGATGGAGCAAAGATAAACTACACGTGATGCCTATTTACTAGGTTTTCACCATTGTACTTATCCAAAGTGCCACCAAAGTGGTTTTCACTATTGGATGGATTATTTCTCTTTACTATTTTTTGGGTGTTTTAAACTTTTTGGTGTCACCAAGACACCTATTTGCCAGGTTTTCATCAAGGTAACAATTTTTTTATTTTTTTATTATTTTTTTGTATTTTTATGGTTATGACATGACTTTATAAAGCTAACTGTAGAATTTGTGCAATTTCAAACTATTGATAGGATCTAATAAGGGTTCCACTTCAAGAGTTGAAAGCTAATAAGCTCCTCATCCATAGATTTCCATGATGATGTATGAACCCAACCAATTGGACTCAAATTTTTTAGGCTTTTCTCACTTTGCTTGATTCTTAGGTTTCTCCATTAATTCTAGATCGCCAATGTCAAAGTTTTTGGTCAAAAAATTCTTGTTATAGCTATGATGGAGATGGTATTGATAGGCTTGTAGACATGGACCAATGTGTTTTTTCTCTATTCATCTAGTAGTTTTAACTCATGTAGTCAGGATAAATAATAGTATTTTTCATCAATATTCCCTTGCATGGATACCCTTAGGGAAGGTAACTTGACCTCGATATCCTAATGGCCTCAAAACCAAAGACTAGGGAGTATGGAGTGGCTCCTATGGGAGTGCAGATACTGGTGGGGTAAGCCCATAAGGCAGAATTAAGCTGAAGGTGCTAGTCATGAACAACATAATTGACAATATTTGTGAGGATTTTGATGATGGTTTTGTTAGACGCCTTAGCTTGGCCAATACCTTATGGATAGTATGGGGTGGAAAAGTGATGTTGGATATGAAATTTTTCATAGATTTGGAAAACATCATAGTTCTTAAAAGGACAACCATTATCAGTGATGATGGATTTAGGGACACCATACTAGTAAATGATGTAATTGAGGATGAATTTTGATATTTTTTTTCCAATAATGTATGTCATGGGAATAGCTTCAATCCATTTTGTGAAGTATTTGGTCATTGTGATAATGAACTTATAGCCATTGGATGAAGTGGGATGGATTTTACTTATGAGGTCAAGTCCCCATTGGGAAAAGGGCCATGGTGATGTGATTGGTTGCAGCTCCTCAGCTGGTGCATGTATTAGGTCTCCATGAATCTGAAACTATCGACATTTCTTGAAAAAATGGTATCAATCTCATTCCATTGTGGGATAATATTATCCTACTCTCATGATCTTCTTGGTTAGAGTTAGACCACTAGAGTGGGCTCCACATATACCTTCACGTACCTCTCATAAGGTCATTTGTGCTTCATTCATATTGAGACATTGTAGAAGGGTATTGTCTAGGCTGTGTCAATGAAGAGTGTCATTGATGATGGCATATCTAGCAACTTTAAGAATGAAGGTCTTGCATTGATTGGATAATAAGTTAGGGGGAATGATTTGGGAATGTAGGTATTCATAAATGTCTTGGTACCAAGGGGAATTAGGACCAACAAGTTCACATACCATCTCAAACTCAAGAATGTTGAAGGCAAGGATCACTAGTTATTCTACCAAGAACTTGTATTGTGGCACATTATCAGGGATATCCAAGAGAGAGTTGATCATTTCCATTGCATCTACTACCTTGTTTTGAATATGAGGGACCTAAAAAAAGATGATGCTATCAAAATATTATCTGAAGCTATCAACCATCTAGTTATAAGGAGTGAGCTTTTCATCTTTAGTGTCATAGTCATCATTAACTTTTCGGATTACCAATTTTGAGTCCCCATACACTTGAAGGATTTTTATTTTCCACTTGATAGCCATGCAAATTCCTGTGAGAAGAGCCTCATACTCTACTATGTTATTGGTACATGAGAAAGAAATCCTAAATGACTTGAGAATGTTATCTCCTTGGGGTGTGATAAATAATATGCCTGCTCCTGAACCGTGGCTTGTGTGGGAACCATAAAAGTATAACTTCCATGTAACCGATGTGTCTAGTGTGAAAATAGACTCATCATGAAAGTCTAATCCTAGTGGGTGATCTTCTTTTGTAGGTGCATCTACAAGTTGGTCAACCATCACTTGTCCTTTTATGTGTTTTCTCTCAACATAATGAATGCCATATGTACACTCAATATCATCACCCACTTAGCCAATAATCTTGTCAAAGCTACTTTGCTAAGGAGATACTTCAATGGATCAATTTTGGTAATTAGTTTTGTCTAATGATTTAGCATGTAGTACCTAAGTCTTTGGGTAGAAAAAACTACCACAAGGTAGACATGCTTGATGGGGCTATAACTAAGCTCATAACCTATAAGTGTACAACTGAAATTTAATAGATTTATCTCTTTACCTTCATCATCATTATATACAAGTAATGCCCCCAATGCTAATGTAATTGCTAATATGTAGAGTATGTGTTTTCTTCCATCAATTGGAGGCATTAGGATAGGTGGTGCTAATAGGTAATCCTTTATCTATTGAAAATATTCTTAACATTTATCTATCCACGTGAATGGTACTCCTTTTCTCAACAAATGTTGGGATGGTTAACATTTTTCGGCAAGCTATGTGATGAACCTGCAGATGGACTAGAGTCTTCCTTGTAATGTACATAAATGAATTATGTTGGTAAGAGGTTACATCTCTATTATGGCTTTGACTTTAATGCCTCTTCTAGAAACTATGTAGCCTAGGATATTTCTTAACATCACTCCAAATACACTTCTTCAGATTCATTTGTAATTTATTCTCTTCCAATATTTTGAAAATTTTGTCTAGGACTTATAGATGATCACCTCTTGTCAATGATATATCGAATAATTCATCCATGTAATCCTCTATGATAGTATGCATGAGGTCATGAAATATTATTTTCATGGAACGTTGGTATGTGGCCCCAATGTTATTCAATGCAAAAGGTATGACATTCCAACAGTATGTTCCCCAAGGACATGTGAAGGATGTATTGTGTTGGTCTTTAGGGGCTATCCTAATCTAATTATATCCTAAGAAGCCATCCATGAGGGATAACATCTCATGGTCTACTATCAAGTCCACAATTATGTCAATGTTTGGTAGGGGAAAGTCATCTTTTAGACATTCCTTGTTCTAAGAGAGGGGGACTGACCACACCAAGGGCCCAAGTCATGGAGAGCCAAGTGTGGAAGGCTTCCCTAACTCACCTCACTCTAAATGGATGTTTCAAATGAGGGACAAGAATGGTGAGGACTATAAGGCCATGCAACCACTCTTCAGACCCAAAATCTAAACTAGGGCTAGGTGAGCCAATTTTTGAGTTCAACACTATAACTCAGGTAGCTCTCTGCCTAAGGATGAAAGCATAGTTCTGGGATGACAACATAGTGCACTGGCATCTCTTAGGTGTACTAGAATCCATACGACCAAAGGACAAAAAACATAGTATGAACCACCAAAAAACAAGCTGATAGCCTAGCTAGTCACTTCTAGAGGAACAAAACATAACTATGAAGTAGGAAAGATACAAATGAATGTGATAAAGTAAGTATATGAAGGCTAAGGTGACAAAGATAATCTCACAAAGATGCTCGTTTGCTAGCTAGCTCAAAATGCATGTCCACCTACACACAAGAAAGAGGGAAAATTGTTAGGGCTTGTATAGGGGTTTTCCTCAGTCAGACCCTTGTTTTGGTGTTTCCACCTCCACAAATAGCCAAGATAGCAACGATAGAGAAATTTATGATAAAGAAGCAAAGAAAGAAAGTATATCAATAACACTACAAAATAGTATTAAGATACTCAAACAAATCATAAAGGAGAAGAGTGAAAAAATTACCACCTCTACCAAGAGCTTACTAGCCAATGATAGAGAAAGTGAGTTTGAACAATCACCATAGCCACAATAGTGATGAAGGGAGGCATTGCAAAACTTCAAGCGCCTGCGACAATGGCTTGTTCAACACTTGCTTTATAGAGGTGATGGAGTGTTGTTGCTACTACTATGAAGTGCCAAAGTGCTGCTTAGAATGAAGAATGCAAAGAGAATGAAGCTGAATTGTTTGAGAATTCCAAAAGAGATTGTGTATAAGAAGAAACAAATGAAGGAAGAGGTTTTTTGAAGGTGGGATGAGAGAAACTACCATTTTTGAGGTTATTTGGTCAAAGAGAGACGTTACAAACTGACCCCAATGGGAAGTGTAACGCCTCTGCCAACTTCAAATGTAGGAATCCATCAGGGATGTAAGCACATCACATGGATGTCTGTGCATTGCACTCACATCTCCGATAAATATTCTTCTACCAACACAAGAGACAAATTCCAAGTGGAACAAAGATAACCTGCTAATGTGAAATTTTTCCTTCAAATTTGGTTTTCTAAGTGTTACCTGATTTTTAGCTTTCAGCTGAAATCAGGTAACCATAGTGTTGTTCTTTTCATGTTGTTTAAACATTTAAAGATAAACCATAAAATTGCTAGTTTCAATATGCATGAAGGAGTGATTATCAAAGTAAATCATATTACATTTTTTTCCATTTCAATGGTGCATTACAAAAAATGTGAAAGAGATTCATGTATTCAAATGTAATTTCTTTTATTGATAATCATTAAGGTATATGTCCCTCACAAGCCAAGGGAATAGCTCTCTTATTTAAAGAAAATATGAAACAACTTATACATGAATAAGTAGAATGAAACAAAAGAGAATGTGCATGTAAGAATGGAACCAGTCATTACCCGTGAATGACTGGTTACAAGTCACCCGTTGTCATTTTGTTGCTGCCCTGAACTGCTTGTGTCCCTCCCAATCCTCGCTCTACATCTGAAGAAAACATGGTGTTAGAGCGAGGCTCTAAGCAATGAATGATTCAATCCTTGCATACACACCTACTTATGCATGTATAAACTGATCCATAAGTGCATTAAACCAAAACATTCAACATATGCATTTATTTTCTAACTGTTTGCTTCATGTGCAGATTTAGGACAAGTCTGCTTACTGTTTCATTATCAGATAAAATGAAGCATGTGGGGTAAATTTGGCTCCCACAAGGGTAGAGCTCAGCATGCTTTGAAAGAAAAGGAAATTGAGCAACTTGATCAAAGATTTATCTCTTATCAATGCATTAAATCAATATGGAATCATACCAGTTGATCAATTTTCATTATCAGATTCAAAAGATGCATCATACTGTGCTGATATGTCTTTCAATCTTCTTAAGTGGACCCTTGAACCATTTTATAAAATGAAGTGTCTTCATAGATGCATCAAGTTCAATTATGGATCTATTTAATAATGAGGAAGCATTTCAAATTGTTGTCAAGCCCCTCTCACCACAACCCTATTGGGCAGTGACTCATCACATAGGAAAGTGACATATTAGGTCACCCACTAACGTGACATGTGGCTGTCAAATAAAGTTAGAATG
This sequence comes from Sequoia sempervirens, assembly GCA_007258455.2. Classification (NCBI taxonomy): domain Eukaryota; kingdom Viridiplantae; phylum Streptophyta; class Pinopsida; order Cupressales; family Cupressaceae; genus Sequoia; species Sequoia sempervirens. The sequence continues at coordinate 732,548,601 of VDFB02271358.1, read as the reverse complement.
AGGAGACTATGCATGTTTATCACATATAACAACAACAAGAGTAATGGTTGAATTAGGGTCATGCAAGTACAAGGACAACACCTTTGCAAGAGCTATAGGAGGCAAGGGGGATTAATAGTGTTCATTCATAGGTATACTATGAAGATGAATTCAAAGTGAAGGTCATTGTCATTTGGAAAGGGGCAGTTCACAATGATCTCATGCAATAGGACAACAACAATGATATATGAGGTGGGGAGGCAAAGGTTCTAAGGTCTGAATGTAATACCCCCCATAGTGCATACCTTGAGACAAAATGATCAAATATACAATGCCTCATGATGATGTACTAGTTGAAATTTATCTAAGTGTATGAAGAGCATGAACATTAATTACAACAATAAACAGAGGTATAGGTTCACAAAATGGAATAAACAGTGATCCATGAACATCTTAGACAGATACATCATACATATATCACAGTCATAAAGGGCAGCTTCAAGCATCTAAAGAACTCAATGAGAAGAATGCACTACAACCATAAGATGAGTTTAATATAGGACCTTCCTCCAATCATCATGAATTAAGGTAAATAAGGGAAAACTTTGGAGCCAAAAAATACATATGAATGATGCACAAAGAGTAAAAGGAAAGTATAGTGGTTTGTGTCCTACATGCTAAGAATGACAATAAATACAATCAAAAAGACCAGGGCACACATTGCTTTGCAACAGAGTTGTCTTATTCCACGATGTACTCCTACAGTTTGAGTTATCAAGCCAAGTTATCAACCAACCACTCTTTGATATTGTTAAGTCACTCTCAACTGTGGTGGCATTTGTACATTGTATATCTAGTCTGATCAGTAGGTATATCAATTTTTGATGTAATTTCTTTAGAGGCTAAGGGAAGTAAATCTGGGATAATCTCGACCAATGACAATATCAATTGTGATGGCCAGATGCAAAGAGTATTCACATACAAAAAGATGGAGATCCTGCTACTATTGAATCACAAACAAGGGACATCAAAGCCTCTATCAAAATAGAATTCATTGATGACAATCCCTTCATCGTGATCATCCTTGCATTCATAAATGGCATTTCTTATGGCAATAATCTCATGTTGAGATAGTAAACCATGTCTAGTTGATAGGGAAATATATTACTTTGAAGGTCAGAATGAGTGTTTAGTTCACCAAGTCAGATGCTATGCTTTTATTGTTCTTGACTATTGCTAGTCACATAAATTATGAATGACAGTAAAAAATGGCAACTACTTCTCTTGAGCTCTAAACTTCCCTATTCATTAAGTACAGTGGTCGATGCTCACTATGTCAAACATAGATAGAAGGTCAAGCAACGATGATAAGTCAATGGCACTACTGTTGTTAGTTGCTAGCTTATGAAGGTGTTGAAATATGGAGATGTAGAAAGGGTTAAGGATGAGTTATCAGCTCGAGGTGTCATTAAAAAATGAAAGATGTATAGAGCCCATGAATTACACCCGATTGTGCAATGCCATTAAATCATTTTCCAAACCATTTTTCCTCACAGGGCAGTGTTTTATTATGGAGCAGTGGATAGGTGTAGCTCTTGTTCCAACTATCCACTTTTCAGGGAGTCTCATTACATTTAAAAGTCATCAACTATAGGAAAAGCTTTGACATGGGTAAACATTTGCATCAATGAGATTAGAATTCCATAAGAATTTTTTATTAGAAGGCAATGGCTTTAGTATTAAAGTTTATTCATGTTTAGTGCAAGATGGCAACCGAGTAGTGTCCTTGACAATCAAAAATGCAGTTATGGAGCCCATCCAGGCTAAATACAAGTGATAGAAACAAGGAAAACTCAAGAGAGTTGACAATCCATACCCGCACGGTCATAGAGGAAAATGAATGAACACAAGATGAGATCATCCAGTGAAGACAATGATGGTATTTCCTATAAGGGATTTAAAGGAGCAGATCATAAGCACATTCACAAGGACCACCGAATTCATGATTTCAAGGAGGATTCAAAGGGACAGTTCATTAATTTCATAGGGGTTGAATATGTGCATTGACAAGCCATCATGAAGAGACAAGACCCAAACTATAGTCCACAGTGGAGGGGAACAAGAGAGCAACATATAGGTGGTCCACTCCTTAGATCATAGAGGTATGGGAAGCACAATGATAGGATAATTCTATCAAAGCATAATACAGTCAACATGTATCTGGGGCAATAACTTACAACAATGAATGAAGGAAATAAGGCAGTTTATAATCAACATTGTATCTGGTACAATGACATGAAATGTGTAAGCCTAAGAACAATAACCTTGGAGCTTATCGAAGGATCAATTCAACAAAATTTTGAAGCCCTTTCAAAAGCTTTAAACTACACATGAAGCATTGGTAATGCATTACTTCATCTACATAAGGAAAATGAACAAATTTTCAGCATCATTTTTGAACTTGAGAGCCAACAAAATGAATATCAACAAACTGAAAAGGAAAATGCAGAGATTATAAAAGAAAGCATTCTATAGAAATGAAGTACATAACAAAAAATGGCAGTATGAAAAGTTTTTTAAAGTAACCACAAAAATGAAAATCCATTTATGCATTATGGCAGGCCATGGTGAGGAGTGGCCTTTTCTTGCAAATATAGAAAAACCCACTTGGGGTTTTGATCAAATGGAGCAACATTGTTTTCTTTTTACCAAAAAGATGAAATGATCTTGCAAAAATCATCTATATTTCACAACAAATCTGAGCCTGTACAAAAATCCAGTGACCCATTTGGGTTCTTTACAAACAGTTAAGGAGTTCAACAAAATGAATGCTACAGGAAACCCAAGCAGGGGTTTTTTCTCAAAATGTAGGAAAAAGACAGAAAATCACAAATGCAAGAGGACCTAGTTTACATGATGAGGGTTGAGCCACATTCTAGTTTTCTTTTTTCTTTTTCTAGAAACCCATCTGGGTTATTAATTTTTACCAAGATTTATGAAAAAGAAGAAGGAAAGTCAAAAGATTACATGAGGGTTTTTAGAAATGAACATGAAGGACACATTTATCTATTCATGGCCATGACCAGTGAGCTTTTGTATGTCAGGAAAACAATAGAAAAAACACTGAGTCTATTCAAGTTTGTAGATAATGAATCTTTTCTAAAAAATTCCATAGAGACAAAAGCAAAATGAGACATTTAAAAGCTTCTATTCGAGCTCTTCTTGCTCACTATCTTGAGGAGAAGACAATATGCAAGGCCGGCTAGGAGCTTACCTAAGCTCAAACACCAAGATGTGCAAATTTGTGCCATTTAAATCTTCCTGTTAAGCTCCATTAACTATAGAAGTTGAAAAATCAACTTCACAATCCCCAAGAATCACTTGCAAGAAATCACCTATCACATGCAATAGATATTCAGAACAAAAAATAAAGATGTCTTGTAAACCCTAAGAGAAAAATTCTACAAGAAAAAATCACCATAATGATTATTGAAAGTAATTGTTTTACAAATAATACAAAAGCCTTCAAAAAGGAAATCAAGCAATAAAGCAAGAAAAAACAACCCTGATCTTATCTTGAGCAAAAATACAGCTCAATAAGATAAGGATAAGAATTAACCTAGGAAATAAAATATGCCTAAGTAAACTTATGCTAAAGTGTAATTAAATAATTAATTACACCAACACCTCTCCATAAGTGCAACTTAGGGAGAAGCAAATTATTATGCAAAGATGAGTCCCAACAACAAGGCTTGATTAGGTACTCATTTACAAATGTAATGCAAACTAAATCAAATGGGGTAAAGGAGAAAACCACATGGGAACAAAACTCCTCCCAAAAATACAATGCAATAAAATAAGTGATGAAAGATGGAGGAATCCATAAGACCCCCCAAGGACACCATCCATCACAAAGATACATAAATGAATCCCCCCATAAGAGAGGAAGAAAGAGACCACAGATCCCCCCCAGAATGAAGTAACTCTGAGTATGTGCAGGATCATGATGGGCCAAAAAGTGGCAATATTATGGGTATTTGTAGGGTATGTGGCTGACGACTTTTTTTTTACCCAAAATTGATGAAATGAAAAGGGTTTTTAGAGGATATTCTCAGCTTTCCACCAATATAAATTATGCTTTAATTTGAATTTAATAAATAATTATTATTAATTTTCTATTAGAATTACGACTAAAGTCCCCGACGATAGGTTGATTGAAAACATCTATAACTTTCAAATGGTATCACATTTTTGAATCCAAAACATGTGTCACATTATATGCTTCACATACTATAGATTAAAAAAATAAAAATAAATTTCATGAATTTTTGAGTTAAGGTGGTCGACATACAAGTTTTTATATTTTTTAAAAGTTGTAATAAAAATTCATAATTAATTATTTACTTGGAAAAAAATTACAAAAAATATGCATCACATCCGACATGAGTCCTATACTTATATATATAAAATCTTATAAAAAAATATTACCATTTTATTATGGTTAGGGTGGTCAGACAGACACCTACTTCTTATTTTTCCCCTTAAATTTAAGTACTTCTACATTGAAATTTCAAATTTTCACCAAATAGATTTTATTTATTTTCAAATAAACCTAGTAGTTTAGAAACTACATTCAATTTTCTATAGATTCTATTCTTACATATTTTTTAAATAATATAAATAACTTATTCAAATTTTTACGTCAAGTTTCCTAACACTGATTTTTCTAAATTTTTTGCCACTTAAGGGCCTGTTTTTTCCATGATGATCCTGCACATACCCCTCCAAAAGAACTAAAGAAATTGCATCTCTGAAAGAAGTGAGAGGGAAGAGGTCGAATGAAAGAAATCTCTGAAGGTGAAGTAGGTGTAGCCCAAGATGTCTCCAGAGATGGATGATCAACAGGATCCTGCTGCACTGAAATAGAAGAAGCCACATCAGTAGTCACAACAATAGCAACATGTGGAGGAGATGGATTGGAAGGCTCGAGAACAGGATCCGAAGTGATAACACCAATGTTCAAGAAGCCAAATCTCTCCTTTGAATGATTATGCACACTAGAAGTGTGAGGAACAACTGTAGGAACAAAAGCACCATTAGTAGAAAAATTAGTGAAGGAATACAACCGAGATGAGTGATCCACTATCCCAGTAGCAATAACTGCTCTACTCTCCAAGTCTCTGATGATAACAAAATCAAGTGTGAATTCCACAGATCTCCCATTGCCTCCATGAGTGATCTGATAAATGGAAATGAGTGATCTGATAAATGGAAAGAAGGTTGTTTGTCAAGTGAGGGACACAAAAGACATCCTAAAAGGAGTGGTCCCCAAAAATAATAGACCCCTTCCCTATAACACTCATGTAAGTGTTGTTTCCCATCAAAATGGGAGACAGTGCAAAGCTCAAAGGAAGTGAACATAGACTGTGAAGATGCCATATGATGAGATGCTCTTGAATCTAGAAGCCATTTCCCTGATCCAATACCTAAAGAAGCACAAAGAGCATGTCCCTTCATATCTGATGAAGTATGTAAACCAGTTGTGCCCTTGTCATGCTGCTCTGAAAAAGAAGAATGAGGAGAAGAAGATGATGCAAACATCCTAGAAGGAAAATCAATATGATGTTTCTGAAGAAGATGTTTCAGGTCATCAATGTCCTTGTAACAATTATGTTTTGCATGTCCTTCCCTATTGCAATATGCACATGTACCCTTCTCCTTCCTGGATGATTTCCCCTTAAAAGAGGAGGATGAATCTGAGGACTCCTTCTGTTGCTCATGAGGTTTGGAATCCTTTTGTTTCTATTTCTTGCCTTTTCTTGTAGAATCCTTCTGATCTCTGGGCTCCTGTGATGCAATAAGTGCTTGTGAAGAGGAAGAAGGTTTCACCGTACCCATGATAGCTAACTTAGCTTGCTCTCGAGTGAGAGATGAAGCGAAGTCATCAAGAGATAGCATAGTAAATCTCATACCAAGTGCATCCCTAGTGGCATAAAAGGTAGAAACAAAAACTAAATAATCTGGTCCAAGCTTAGAAAGAATGGAAAATATCAACTAAGAGTCTTCTTTCTGAACACCACACTATGACAACTGCAATCTAAGAGACTTGAGTTTGGTGAAAAAATCCTGGATGCTATCAAAATCCCTAGGATTCAAGCCAATGAGCTCATTCTCTAACTGAAATCCTCTCATAGTATCCTGCTTCCCAAACAAAGACTCCAAAGTAGTCCATATGTTATTTGGTGTAGTGCAAGACTCAATGTGAAAAAGAAGGTCAGATGAAAGAGACAGACATAATATACCATAAGCTTCATCACACCTATTAAACCATTTTCTCTTTTCAGTAGCACTTGTAGGTTCAATTTCTGTACCCATGGTTACCCTATACAACCCTTTATGTTTCAAGTGAATCTCCATTTTTTTTTTCCAACTAAAATAGTTGAATGTTGTAAGAGGTACAATGTTATGTGTATCCATGATAGAAAACATCAATATATACTCTAAAAATAAAAAATATATTCCTATTTGATCTCAAAAAAACTCCTGATTGCACTTTTCCCAAGAAAATAACTCATAAAACAAAGGCTAAGTTCTGATAAAAAAATTAGATACCTGAAGAAAATTCTACAAAAATTAGGTCTGAGATCTAAGAAGAGAACGAAACTAGATTTCCAACACCTATTTATTTTTGAAAAATAGAGCCAAGACGCAAAAGTTACGCCTTTCGGAGTGAAAACAACAACTTCTTGCTTTGACAGGTGAAAAAGGCACCAAAACGGAAAAATAAAAAAATCAAACCTCCACCACTGCGAAGAGCGTCAAATCAGCTTTCCAACGATATCTCGTTTTCTTCTAGAGGCCATAACTTGGGCATACGATATTGTTTTTTGGAAAACAAGATATTGTCGGAAAACTAATTCCGTCAACTTTCTTGTGGTGTGGGTTTCATTGCTTCATTTTTTTGTTGGTGCATTCTACAGCCAGTTGAAGTTAGAGGAGCTGTTTTCAGTCCTGAGCTCGTAACTTTTGATCAGTTTCTCTATTTTTTGCAATCTCAGCGGCATTGGAACTGTATTTCAGAGCTCTTCAGTTCCATCCATGCACTTTTTCCAGATTTCACTCCAGGTATATTTTATTTAGTTTTCTATGTTTTCACACTCTGGTGAATTACCTAGACATATTCGCTCTTAGGAACTTCTCGTTTGCATGGGATGCTTCGTTTTTTGTTGTTCTTTATGTATTTCCAGCCTTGTGTCTTTTTATGCAATTTTGAGCATCATTTGTAAGCAATCTTCTATGTAAACGCATTGAGATAAAGTGCCACACCCACCAAGCGGCCACCCTTTGGACACCGCCACCGGTGGTAGCAACCATGTTGGCCACTCATGTTTTAGCCCCTGCGGGCTCCTTTGCATAGCGCCCATGGTTCTATTGAGAACCAGGTGCCCGATGCTCACCCCCGACCCCTCTGTTGCATGCGCCCCGGTCACATGGGTGACCGCAGGCTTAGCTAAAGCCCCAGCCCCCTGGTCGCCCAGCGGACCAAGGGCCATTTTTTTTAGCCCCCAGGGGTTGATGGTGGCCTAATTGGGCATTTTCGGAGTAGTTTCAGTTAATCAGGTGTAAAATGGACGTTTTAGCTCCATTTTTTGCGAACGAATAGTTGTTGGAAAGCTAATTCTGGCACCGATTTGATGGAGTGGGTATGGCTACCTGATTTTTCCATTTTGATGTTGTTTTTTTAGTCAAAGTCAGATCATTTTTTTTGCACTCCGGGGGGCATAACTTTTGCGTTCGAGCTCCATTTTTTGGATACGAATTGGCGTCGGAAAGCTGGTTCAGTGATATAAACAATGCTCAGACTTATTTTCCTAGATTTTGCTCCAAGTATATTTTATTCAACATTTTGTGTTTTCATAGTTTGCTTAATTACTTGGATGTTTTGGCACTTGGGAACCTCCTGTTTACGTCATTAGGCTCTATTTCATTTGATCTACATGTTGTAATGTCAGTTTTCTCAGATTTTTTAATTTGAAGAGTTATGATGGGTTTTTCTACTCACCCTTCAGTTGTAATTCTGGAACGGGGTAATTATGAGTCATGGGCAAAGGGCATACTTACACATTGTAGGTGGCTTAATATTTTGCCTTATTTGTATGATCTCATACCTAAACTAGCCACTTCAAAGGGAAAACTAGCTTGGGATATCATTAGAGATCACATAGTGGGACTTATATTGTCTAGTGTTGATGATGACACTGTGTGGGCTATATCGGACATTGATTGTTCCCACCCACTTTGGACACATCTTTGGGAGATCTATGGAGACCCAAATCTCTCTCCACTCCCAGAGGATCTTGCTTTAGATTGTCTCTTACCCATTGCTTGGAGAGATAATACACCTTTTGATCATGATACTTTAGAGGAGCTTGAGTATTTAGACACCCTTACATGTTTCGATGGATCAAAGGCTTGTCTCACAGTTCCTACTCTTCAGACTGAGATTATACATGTATCATTCGTTGTTCCTGATGACATCAGTATTGCCACATTGGCCCCTATGGATTCAGTTCAACATCATGACCATCTTGGTCATTCATTATCTGCTACATCATGGGATTCTTATCTTGCAGAGACATTCTTGTTTGTTGAGTCTCACACTTCAGATCTTGAGGATTATTTTGAGGACATTCATCTCCTCTACCTTGATAGTCAGGTTATCATTGTACACCCACCATTATTCGTGCATTTAGAGGTTTCATTTTAGGATTCTCCACATCAGTTTGGATTTGGCATCATTTTTTTTAGTTCAGACAGAGAGATTCTTCAACATCCTATCATGACACACATCTTGAGACAGATTGGTTCATCACTCTTCACAGGGTTTCTTCGACATCGTCCTTTAGATCCATTTCTTCCCAAGGGGATGAATATTATTTTCCACTTTAGAATCTCCTTTTGGATTCTACATCAGGCATCTACCATTATGACAAGAGTTTCTTCATTGTGGGGGGGCCTTCTTGTCTCTTTATATCTCTCCTATGGAGACCATTGTATATGTACTTATATGATAGAAGCTGTCTATGTGGGGTATCATGTAATCCACCTCCTATCCTTCTTTCATTAGTGCATTTCATTCTTTTCACATTCTATTTTGGGGAGGAGTTTTGTTCCCATGTGGTTTTCTCCTTTACCCCATTTGATTTAGTTTGCATTGCATTTATAAATGAGTACCTGATCAAGCCTTGTTGTCAGGACTCATCTTTGCATAATAATTTGCTTCTCCCTAAGTTGCACTTATGGGGGTTGTTGGTGTAATTAATTATTTAATTACACTTTAGCATAAGTTAACTTAGGCATATTTTTATTTCCTAGGTTAATTATTATTTAATTATCCTTATCTTGTTGAGCTGTCTTTTTGCTCAAGATAAGATTAGGGTTGTGTTTTCTTGCTTTATTCCATCATTTCCTTTTAAAGGATTTTGCATTATTTGTAAAACAATTACTTTCAATAATCATTATCCTAGTTTTAGCTTGCACAAGTTTTCTCTGAGGGTTTTCAAAACATCTTCCTTTTTGTTCTGAATATCTGTTGCATGTGATCTTTACGTTTCAAGTGAATCTCCATTTTTTTTTCCAGCCAAAATAGTTGAATGGAGTAAGGGGTGCAATGTTATGTGTATCCATGATAGAAAAAAACAATATATACTCTCAAAATAAAAAATATATTCCTCTTTGATTTCAAAAAAACTCCTGATTGCACGTTTCCCAAGAAAATAACTCACAAAATAAAGGCTGAGTTTTGATTAAAAAATCAGATACCTGAAGAAAATTATGCAAAATCAGGTCTGAGATCTGAGAAGAGAATAGAACCATCTTTCCAACGCCTATTTGTTTTTGAAAAACAGAGCCAGGACGCAAAAGTTATGCCTTCCGGAGTGAAAACAACAACTTCTGGCTTTGATAGGTGAAAAAGGCACCAAAATGGAAAAATAAAAAAATCAAACCTCCACCACTGTGAAGAGCGTCAAATCAGCTTTCTGACGATATCTCGTTTTCTTCCAGAGGCCATAGTTTGGGCATACGATATAGTTTTTTGGCAAACAAGATATCATCGGAAAGCTAATTCCATCAACTTTCCTGTGGTGTGGGTCTCATCGCTTCATCTTTTTGTTGGTGTATTCTATAGCCAGATGAAGTTAGAGGAGCTGTTTTCAATCCTGAGCTCATAACTTTTGATCATTTTCTCCATTTTTTTCAATCTTAGGGGCGTTGGAACCGTATTTTAGAGCTCTTCAATTCCATCTATGCACTTTTTCTAGATTTCACTCCAAGTATATTTTATTTAGTTTTATGTGTTTTCACACTTTGGTGAATTACCTACACATATTCGCTCTTGGGAACTTCTTGTTTTCATTGGATTCTTCATTTTTTTCTTTTCTTCATGTATTTCCAGCCTTGTGTTTTTTTATATCATTTTGAGCATCATTTGTAAGCAATATTCCATGTAAATGCACTGAGATAAAGTGCCACACTATTGTACATGTATTTTGGGGATTTTTCACATAAGGTTGTGCCATATTTTGTACTCATACTGTATTATAAAGTGCCATGGGGGGTTTTGTAGTGCCTTTATTTTTTCCAACACACCTTTTCTCGGTGAGTGTCCCTCCACGACAACAGTGGATCCATATGATTCCAGCCTCATGCATGTGTGCTTTGTTTTGTACACCAATTTTTCAATTGCAGGTTCTTTCTTGTGCACTTTCAGATGTTTTTTCTTCTCCTTCATGCACTATAGGGTGTTACACAACATTTCAATGGATCTGTCAGGCTCTCCCAGTCAACATTATGGGGGGGTATTATACTGTTCATGCTAATGCTTCCTTGGTTCGCCTTGGAAGGAATCTTCCATTCTTAGTTGATTAGTTCTTTTAGACTATTGGTACTTGTGCCACCTGTATCTTCATTCCAGGTGTTTGCCTTTGTTTTCCATTGAATTTGAGTAGTGTCATTGCGGGCACTCATGCAAATTGTTGTCGTCTTGATCCTGATCATCCTATCTTCAGAGGAGGTTCTTCAGCACCATAGCAGTCATATTTTGATGATTGTTTGCAACTTCTTATGCTTCAGTGATGTTCTTCATGTCTTTCATCTCTTTTTGGAGTAGAGTTTTTTCCATGAGGTTTTCTCTATTTCTTCACTTTATAGAGATTTTGTTGTATTCGGGTACCTCATTAGGCCTAGTTGTCGAGACCCTTGTTTGATTTCATGCATTGCAGTTACCTTTTCTTTCTTGCACATGTTTGTAGTTGCACTCTTGCTCATCTTAAGGGGGGGTGTTAGAGTAAAGGTTTTAACTTAATTATGTTAATTAAGTTACCTTTATTCCTCTCTTAAGATTTCACTTTAGTTTGCATATTGTGACATTTAATAATTATATTAATTATTAAATGTCTACCTATTAGGGTTACTTTTAGGTTTTGCATGATCTCCTTTTAAGGATTGATCTTTGTAATTATTTCAATTCACTCAATGCAATCTCTCTTGAAGCTTGCAGAGCACCCTTGCTTTTTTGTCTCCATCTTTTTCTTTCTGTGATAGGGTATTTGTATGCAGGTGATCTTCGGGGTCTGTGAAGCTGGCTTTCTCAACTTCTAGATTCACTTCCCATGGTGGCTGTAAGCAAGGAGAATAACCACAGAAAAAGATGCAACAAAGAAAGTCCATCAAATTCTATTCATGGCCGCGGCTTGTAAGTCAAGAAGTGGTCTCTAAGTCAAAAGATGTGAGCTTATGTTAAGCAAAAAATGTTTACCTGAGATCCCGTGATGTTTTCATAAAGAGAAATATCAAAAAATGACTAAGAACCCGTGAGAAGACATCATTTTTCCCATGTTCTCCAAACCCTCATGGCGGCAGAGCGACATCCTCCAGATTCTTCCAAGCGACCAAATGATGGTGTTTTTCCATTATTTGGGTATTATCATTAGGGTTTGACCCTCTTCTTTGCATTTCGATGGGATTTTTTTTATCCTTTCTTTTAAAATCAACACATGAAATGTGATGGGGCCGATGACCAATGTTATTGCCTTAGGCATTTTTTATGCCTTTATTTCTTTTCCCCATTCTTTAAAAAGCTTTGCTAAGTCTTCACTATGACATGTGCTATCACTTAGGCATTTTATGCCTTAGGGATTTCTTCCCTTATTTGACTTATGCTGAAATGTGTATTAACAATGTGTTGCCATGAGACCCTCAAGTGATGCCTTGTCTTGCCAACATCATGTGACTTGGAATATTCTTTCCAAGAGTCTTGGAGGTCGGCCTTATTAGCCAAGTAATACTGATACTATGTGCCTTTGCAAACCATGTGATTATGACATATGGGAAGAATGTAGAATATGGGTGGTAAGTTGATAGCCAAAGTACCTTTGAAGCTTTTGAAATATTTTTCCATAGCATTTGATGTTACATTTTATTCCATATCTAAAAATATCATGTAAGTGATTTTAAAATCACTTTTATTGTGCCTTTTAATGCTAATGTAACATAGAAAAATGGTGGGCCCCTTTTGATTTGGACCTAATTGTAAAGTGATTTTTTAATTGATGTTTTATAAATCACTTAACAAATCACTATATTTAATGCTTCAAAATCCATGTGTTTTCAGAAACACACATATTGCATGATGGGGAATGTGGTCAAATGTTGAAATAGGACCAATGATGATTTGCAGAGGTGTGGGAAGTGTGTGATGTTGTTTGGACTATTTTTAGTGGGAATGAGGCCAATTGGATATATTTTGGTCACACTTGTGGGATGGCTATTGGCTTAGCTTGTTTTTTCTCCATGTAGAGGACATTTTAGAGACTTCTAGAAGGTTCTTTTGGGGCCATTTATGTTTTATCCAAGGATAATCTTCTAGAAGCACATGTGTTGGAGGTTTTGGTGGGTGTTGGTTAAGTATGTTCATTTTTGAACATTTTAGAAGTTCTTTCTTTTTCAGCAGGAGGATAGCTACTCTCTTGGAGTTATTTTTGATGAAGCTGCATTGTAACTCAGATAGACCTAATATACAATAAACACTTTGATTTAATAGATTGGAACATTGTTACCTTTTCTCTTCATGTTTTGTGGTGTGTTATTAATGGTTGATCAGTCTGTTTTGTTAAAATTCATTTTCCTTACAACTTGTCCCATGTTTCATGCATCCATTTGACATAAAATGTATATTTATAGGTTATAAACTGTGTTGTTTAGTAGTGTTATTGATTGTGAAAGTTGTCTTTTCCTTTTAAGAACACTATTATAGACCTCTTTATAAATTATTGATGTGAATTGCATTGGATAGGGATTTGTGTGAGTTAGCTTTGAAATATTAATTTGAGTGTGCAAGGCTATCACTTTAGTTTCTTTCTAGCATTAGGTTTATTTCATGCAACTCTTACCCTTATCTCAAAAATTCAATAGTTAGATGATATCAAACAGGGAAGCCAACCCACAATCCGGAGGTCTGCTTTCAAATAGGTTACCCACAACTTGAAAGCATTCCAATGTTGGTCCAAATCTGTTAAGTGCAATTGGAAAAGCTAAGCAAATAGGGTGTAGATTTGGTGTCCTAACAAATTTGGCACACCCGGTGGGACCAAATAGTCATTTTAGACTAGAAAAACACATCAATTTGCTAGTTTTGATATGTTGCCAACAATATTTTATACTTTTAAAGGTCACACTAGCATATCTGGTGGCTTTGAATGTGAAAATTAATGATAGATTAGTGTTGTGACAGCTTATGAAATGAATTCAGACAAGGGGAAATTCTATCCCATTAGAATATTTACAGCTTTCACCATCCCATAGGAGAGGCAGACCAACAAGGAAGGCTATTGTTTCGTCAAGAAAAATAGTTTCAACTCCACCAGCAGTGAGAGTTTTTAGCCTAGTAAGACAAAAAAACTTGGTTCCAAACATGGCTATTCCAAGAAACTAGGTTTTTGTGCCATTCAATGGTGGCAGTCCACTTCAATTAGCCCAACACGATGATATTCTAGTGGTTGCTCTTAAGAGTGTACCATATTTTTTAGGTGAAGATCAAACTACACCGGTTGAGCATATTAAGGACATCTCAAATTTGTGCTTGGTGCATCATATAACACAAGAAAATGTTGCCTTGAGGCTGTTAGTGGCATCGTTCAAAGGTAAAGCACTCCAATGGTTCAGGAGTTTGGTAGTCAATTCCATCAGAACATGGGATGAATTGGGAGAGGTACTTTGGAAGCTGTTTGAAGACAAGTATGATAACTTGTCATTGGTGGGGCAACTGACTCACATTAAATGGGATCCTCACGAATGGATGATGAACTTCAATTTCCATTTCCAAAGAACGTGGGACAGAATTTTGGGCACTACAAGGCCTCCAACTGAGTATGCATTTCTCTATTTTTTGAGAGCTTTAAACAGTGAGGTTGTTGTTTTAATACAATCTATGGGTGGAAACACCTTGCCAATAGCTTATGACATAGTTGTGAGAGCAGAAAACAGTCTAATACAAGTTGGAAGGATTGCCCATAGGCCTCCTATGCCATTTTTTCCTGATATTCAGCCTCCTACAGCTTTGCCACCACCTCAATTAGCCCCTTTACCAGATGATGTTAACACAAAAATTGCTGCCCAAGGACCATCTTAGGAGCTGCATGAAATTAAAAGCAGCCAACAAAAGATCAAAAACTTACTTCAAACCTTTGGCAACAAACTTGTAACCCTTAAAAAGTAGCAATTTCAAGGTTCCAAGCCTTGGCAGTCTTAAAATTAAGGTCAAGGACAATAATTTCAGACTAATAAGTAGCCATATCAAGGAAATTTTCAAGGTGCATGAAAAAATCTAAATTTGAGGCAATTTTAGCTATATAATCTAGTTCCAATCAGTGCATCCAGAGATATGGTACCAACTCAAAATAACCTTGCAGCAGAATATGACTAGTGCTATCCTTGCAACCAGGCCCATAATCAAACTACATGTTTGAATGGTGTGATGAATCAAGCATTGATGGTTCAGAATGTCTCAAGTGAGCAGGATGTGCCTAATGGTGAATCATCCCAATAGCAGGAGCTCCCTACAAGTGACACAACTCTCATGAATTGGCAAGGAGAAGAGTTTTGTGGGGTATTTAACAGTGATAGCTCTCCAATAGTAGCCAACACCCAAGCCAAAAAGAGGGCCCTTGAGATTGGAAAAGCAACAAATAAAGACAAACAAGTTGTTGGACCTTCCAATCTTCATATATCACACATTTTGCAGAGAAACTCATAAGGCATCAGTGGTGGATAGCTTGGGAATCAACCCCAACCAGCCCACTTGCAGAAAGACCCTGCTGCTGCAAAGACTCATCAAAAGGTAAATGATGTCACACCTTTCAACATTATTGAATCCATGAAAAAGATAAATGTGAGTATGTCAATGTGGGATTCCCTGTCTATTCCTGGTCAAAAGGACTTGTTGCAATCTGCCTTAGCTGAAGTAGGTGTTTCAAATGATATACTAGCAGGCCAACCCAAGATTGTCTTGACGAATACACCTCAAGAAAGTAGTAAACAACCAAGTAAGGATGTCAAACCACCCCCATTTTATGTGTCCTTGATAATAGGAGATAAACTAGTTCACAATTGCATTGTGGATTTAGGGGCAAGTAGTTCTGTTATGCCCAAATAGATTGTTGATAAGTTAGGACTGAAATATCAGCCTCTTAAGAAGGGAGTTGTACAATTAGATGGGATAGGAATTAATATTTTAGGCATTATCAAGGGTTTAAGCCTTACCCTACATGATTGTCCCAATTTCTCCATTCCCCAAGACATCTCTGTTATTGACTTACCTCCACATTTTTCTTTATGTCTATCAAGGGATTTCACTGCCAAGATAGGAGGTTAGTTATAATCAAATTGGTCTCATATGGTGTTCAAAACGAGATATGGGACTAAGGTAGTCATCAAATCTGAGCAACTTGATAAGGATCACATTGAACCATATGTTCCAAGTTCGGTTAATGGTAATTGTGTTGTTTTTAGTGATGATGAACTTGTTGCTGCTCAAGAGCTGCAAGCAGAAAGTATACCAGATGCACTACTAAGTGAGTGGGCAGCAAAGAATATTATTGATAGCCCAAATGATAACATTGAGGAAACTGGTTTGGGTGTCTATGTGCTGCATGAACCTGATTCAGTGATTCCAAACCTTGAAAAGGAGATGGGACAACAATCAGATTAGCAAGATGGAGTATGGAAGATGTTCTTTGATGGTTCTCGAAGCAAGAATGGTGTTGGTGGGGGTGTAATGCTTGTGTCCCCATAGGGTGACAAATACTACTCTGCTTTCAGATTTCCTTTCTCTTGTACTAACAATACTGCTGAATATGAAGGTCTGGTTCAAGGCTTGGAATGGGCACAAAAGTGAGGAATTGGCTGCTTGCAAGTGCATGGTGACAGTGAATTGATTGTTAATCAGGTGAGAGATTTGCATGTCACCACTACAGGATTTGACACCATTTTCCGACGGTCATTCGTCGGTCGTTCGACAAATCTCTGTCGGAAGAGCGACACAATGGCGAAAAATTTTCCGTCGCTGTTTTTTCGTCGCAAGGCCGACGAAAAATTAAACGTCGAAATAACGGCGAAGAATCGTCGGTCGGCAGCATCGTGACATACATCGGGATTTTGTCAGAATATCGACGAAAACTTTGTTTATCCACCGACGAACTCCACCAGAAGTTCGTCATCGGCTCGACCAAATGGGTAAACATTTAGCGTGGAAACATGGAAATTTCGTCGAAATAGCGACGAAATACAAAATTAGTAGCGTCGAAAGAACACCAAAAGTTCATCGAATGTGCGACGAAATAGGCAAGTAGTAGCGTCGGAAGAATACTAGAAGTTCGTCGAATGTTCGACGAAATAGTCGTCGCAGCTATAGAAACTTCGTCGAGGCTTTCTATTGATTCGTCGGTTGT
Organism: Sequoia sempervirens; assembly: GCA_007258455.2. Taxonomy (NCBI): domain Eukaryota; kingdom Viridiplantae; phylum Streptophyta; class Pinopsida; order Cupressales; family Cupressaceae; genus Sequoia; species Sequoia sempervirens. Next base: position 732,531,616 of record VDFB02271358.1, on the reverse strand, counting down.
TATCGTCGAAAGTTCGACGAAGAAGCAAATTTTTTTAAAAAAATATATATTATATATTCGTGGAAATGTACCATTGCGGAGACTGACGACTGATCATACATACAGACTGCATATTGGTTTGATGCTTCAAACGATGCATTTCTTATATTGAAAAGTGC
>VDFB02271358.1:732451092-732531358 GCA_007258455.2 Sequoia sempervirens | reverse complement strand
GAAACAATTGGAAATTACACATCAAATTTTACAAGCACCCGACGAACATCGAATTTTACATATTTTGTCGGACAGTTTCGTCGTATTTTGCAGTCAAATGCATTAGTGAGCTAAGAATGATGTTTTAAATTCCTACAAACACAGGGTGTGGGATATGATAGAAGAGTTTGATGCTTTCAATCTAATTTCTATTCCTAGGGATTAGAATAAGTATGCTGATAGATTGGCTGCCATAGGTGCTCAAGTTGATATTCCAAGTGAAATTAGGAAGGAAAAGTTGCAGCCATATGTTAAAATAGTTATCAGACCTTCTATTCCAGATAATAACGTTCATTGGAAAGTCTTTGAAAGTGATGAACAGGTTTTGAGCTTCATGCTGCAAGAAGATAAATTTGCAACAGTCAACCAAGAGAATCTCAAACAACAATATGATGATTAGATCATCCAATTGAAGTCCAACAAACTGCCCAAGGGTCTAGTCACCTTGGAATCCATTTTCAGCATAGATGACCAGCTTAAAAAGAGTAAAACAAGCATGCAAGTCAAAGAAGAACACTATGAGGAGCTTGAAATCTTCAAAGGTAAGCTCCTTAAAGTTAGCAAAATTTGTTCACCTGCAAATAAGCAAGATTTTACTGCCCTTTTTCAAGAGTTCCAGGATGTATTTGCATGTGAATATTTTGATTTGAAAGGATTTGATCCCCAAATTTCCCAACATACTATAGAGCTTGAGCCAAACTCAAAACCTGTTAGGCAGAAACAAAGGCCTTTAAACCTCAAACTTGAGCCTCTTATGGTAAAAGAGTTGACCAAACTGATTGAGGGAGACTTCATTTTTCCAATCAAACACACCTCATGGGTCTCTAACCTTGTCCCGGTTAGAAAGAAAAATGGTGAAATTAGGCTGTCTGTTGACTTTAGAGACCTCAATAAATCCTCGCTAAAGGATCATTATCTGCTGCCCTCAATGGAGCAGATTTTGCAAATTGTAGCTAGTTTGGAAAGATTCTCATTACTTGATGGTTATTTAGGTTATAACCAGGTTTTAGTCAAAGAAGAGGATCAGTACAAGACTACGTTCACCACAAAATGGGGCACCATGGCTTATAAAAGGATGCCTTTTGGCCTATCTAATGTTGGTGCCACATTTCAGAGGGCAATGGATAGGGCATTTAAAGGTTTGATTCACAAACTAGTACTGATTTACCTTGATGATGTAATTGTGTTTTCAAAGAAGGCTGATGAACACCTTGCACATCTTAAACAAGTATTTGAGAGGTGTAGGGAGTATGGTATATCCTTAACCCCAAGAAATGTATCTTTGTTGTCCATGAAGGAAAGATTTTGGGACATATTGTGTCAAAATAGGGGATCACCATTGATCCAGAAAGGGTAAGTGCCATTTTGGATCTGCCCTTGCCCAGCCATAAAACAAGGCTACAAAGTTTTCTTGGCAGAATCAATTTCATCGGAAGGTTTATTCCTGACATTGCCAATCTGTTGAAACCACTAACTACAATGTTAAAAAAGAATGCCAGTTTGAGATGGATCAAGGAGGCCAAGAACAATTTTGAAGTCATAAAGGAAGCTTTATCAGAAGCCCCTACTTTGGTAAACCTGAACTTCTCAAAAGACTTCATTTTATATGCTTTTGGCAGCATTGATATAATTTCTGCAATACTGGTATAGCAGAATGACACTCGCCTAGAACAACCAATTTCCTTTTTTAGCCAACGATTAGAGGAGTATGAACAAATATATACTTTTTTAGAGAAACATGTATTGGCTACCATCAGAAGCTTGAATAAGTTCAAACCCTTGATTTCTAACAGCAAGGTACATTTAATGGTTGCTCACCCAAGTGTGAAGGAATTCTTGCTGAGCAAGGATCTAAATGATAAAAGGGAAGGTTGGATTACAAAGGTTATGGAGTATGATATTGACATCAAGATAACAAAGCTTGTCAGGGGTAAAGGGTTGTGTGAATAGCTAGCTACAAAGGCTGAAAGTGAAGGAAATGCAGAAACAGAGGTAGTTTTGGTTGCTAATAACAGGCTTGAAGCAGATGCAGCTACAAAAAATGTAGGTTGGGTGCAAGATATGACTCAATTTTTGCAAACTAGTGTGTGTCCACCAGGTCTAGATAAAGCCAAACAGAGGTATTTTAGACTGCAGTCTATTCCTTATGTTCTGATTGGTGGCATTCTTTTTAGAAAGGACATTAATGGCATCCTTCTGAGATGTATTGATCAACATCAAGTTGATAAAGTACTTCATGAGTTCCATGATGGAACTATAGAGGGTCATTTTTCCCCAAGAACAACTACATGGAAAATCATGAGAGTTGGCTATTATTGGCCAAGCTTGTTTAAAGATGCCCATGCTTGGGCAAGGAAGTGTGTAAAATGTTCCATTTTTGTAGGCAAAGAGAGGCTACCAGCTTTACCATTGCAGCCTATTCAAGTAGAGCAGCCCTTCATGAGATGGAGCATTGATTTTATAGGTGCCATTAACCCACTTTCAAGTGTAGGTCATAGGTGGGTACTTACTGCAACTAATTATTTCACATGATGGACTGAAGCAGTGGCTTTGAAGGAAGCCAATGAAAGTGTTGTTTTAAATTTTTATGATGATTTGGTAACCAAATTTGGAGTACCTGAATCAATCATTTCTAATAATGCTTTGGCATTTGTTGGGTTAAGAGTAAGTGACTGGGCTGTAAAAAATGGCATCCATCTGAATACCTCATCAAATTATTACCCTCAAGGTAATGGTTTGGCTGAGTCAACCAATAAAAACCTGATCAAGATCATCAAAAGGATTTTGGAAGATAACCAAAGAACTTGGCATAGCAAGTTAAAATATACCTTGTGGGTAGATAGGATAACTCCAAAGAAGTCCATTGGAACCTCCCCTTATGTACTAGTATATGGTAAAGAGGCAAGGTTGCCTTTATTAGTTGAGCTTCTAGCTCTTGATATAATGAACTAGCTTGAAATGTTTGAAGAGGAGGACCCAATGGTTGTTTGATATGCACATCTAATGGAGCTGGATGAAACCAGAGGTAGAGCCATGAAAAAAATGGAGCTGCATCAACTCCAAACCAAGAAGGTGTTTGATAAAAGAGCAACACCCAAGGTTTTCAAAGAGGGAGATGTGGTTCTGAAATGGGATGAATTGAAGAGCAAGCCTAGAAAGCATACCAAGTTTGATAGCATGTGGAGTGGCTCATTTATCATTACAGAGTGCAAAGAGCACAATTCTTTTCAACTATAATCGATGGATGGAGAAGCTCTTCCTATCCCAGTCAATGGGATACACCTCAAACTCTATTTTGAGGTATGATCTAAAACTTCTCTTATACATATTAGAGTAGATTATGTTTCCTCTAAGTGTTGATCCACATTAGTTAGGTTTTCTAGTTTCCCTAAGTGTTGTTCTGCACAGTTAGGTGGTATTTTTCCTTCTACATTGTTGTTTTCCTTGGTTTTCAAAGTGTTTCTTGCTAGTGTTATGAGTTATAACTATTCGCAATGTTGTTTTCAAGTAGTGTTGGTTTTCTAAATGACCCCGTGCCCAATGGATAACACAAAAGGCAGCTGGTCTCATGTTTAGCGGGAAAACATATAGCAAATGTCTTTCTAAATGTTACTTGATTTTTAGATTTCAGCTGAAATCAGGTAACCATAGTGTTGTTCTTTTCATGTTGTTTAAACATTTAAAATAAAGCATAAAACTGCTAGTTTCAATATGCATGAAAGAGTGATTGTCAAAGTAAACTAGATTACATTTTTTCCATTTCAATGGTGCATTACATAAAATGTGAAAGAGATTCATGTATTCAAATGTAATTTCTTTTATTGATAATAATTAAGGTATATGTCCCTCACAAGCCAAGGGAATAGCTCTCTTATTCAAATGAAAATATGAAACAACTTATACATGAATAAGTAGAATGAAACAAAACAAAATGTGTATGTAAGAATGGAACCAGTCATTTCCTGTGAATGACTGGTTACAAGTCGCTCGTTGTCATGTTGTTGCTACCCTAAACCGCTTGTGTCCCTCCTAGCTCTGTAGCACTCCTCACCCTACATCTGAAGAAAAAATGGTGTTAGAGTGAGGCTCTAAGCAATGAATGATTCAATCCTTGCATACACACCTATGTATGCATGTATAAACTGATCCATAAGTGCATTAAACCAAAACATTCAACATATGCATTTATTTTCTAATTGTTTGCTTCATGTGCAGATTTAGGACAAGTCTGATTATTGTTTCATTATTAGATCAAATGTAGCATGTGGGGTAAATGTGGCTCCCACAAGGGTACAGCTCAACATGCTTTGAAAGAAAAGGAAATTGAGCAAATTGATCAAAGATCTATCTCTTATCAATGCATTAAATCAATATGGAATCATACCAGTTGATCAACTTTCATTATCAAATTCAAAACATGCATCATACTCTGCCGATATGTCTTTAAATTTTCTTAAGTGGGCCCTTGATCCATTTTATAAAAGGAAGTGTCTTCATAGATGCATCAAGTTCAATGATGCATCTATTTAATAATGAGGAAGCATTTCAAATTGTTGTCAAGCCTCTCTCACCACAACCCTATTGGGAAGTCACTCATCACATAGGAAAGTGAGTTGTTAGGTCACCCACATACGTGACAGGTGGCTGTCAAATAAAGCTAGAATGAGGAGACTATGCATGTTTATCACATATAACAACAACAGGAGTAATTGTTGAATCAGGGTCATGCAAGTATAAGGACAACACCTCTGTAAGAGCTATAGGAGGCAAGGGCAATTAACAGTGTTCATTCATAGGTATACTGTGAAGATGAATTCAAAGTGAAGGTCATTGTCATTTGGAAAGGGGCAGTTCACAATGATCTCATGCAATAGGACAACAACAATGATATATGAGGTAGGGAGGAAAAGGTTCTAAGGTCTGAATGTAATACCCCCCACAGTGCATACCTTGAGACAAAATGATCAAATATACAATGCCTCATGATGATGAACTAGTTCAAAATTATCTAAGTGTATGAAGAGCATGAACATTAAGTACAACAATAAATAGACTTATAGGTTCACAAAATGGAATAAATAGTGATCCATGAACATCTTAGATAGATACATCATACAAATATCACAGTCATAAAGGGAAGCTTCAAGCATCTAAAGAAGTCAATGAGAATAATGCATTACAGCCATAAGATGAGTTTAATATAGGGCCTTCCTCCAATCAACATGAATCAAGGTAAATAAGGGACAACTTTGGAGCCAAAAAATACATATGAATGATGCACAAAGAGTAAAAGGAAAGTACAGTGGTTTGTGTCCTACATGCTGAGAATGACAATAAATGCAGTGAAAAAGACTAGGGAACACATTGCTTTGCAGCAGAGCCCTCTTATTCCATGATGTACTGCTACAATTTGAGTTTTCAAGCCAAGCTATCAAGCAACCACTCTTTGATATTGTTAAGTCACTCTCAACTATGGTGGCATTTGTACGTTGTATATCTAGTCTGATTCAATAGGTATATCAATTTGTGATGGAATTTCTTAAGAAGCTAAGGGAACTAAATCTGGGATAATCTCAACCAATGACAATATCATTTGTGATGGCTAGATGCAAAGAGTATTCACATACAGAAAGATGGAGATCCTACTACTGTTGAATCACAAACAAGGGACATCAAAGCCTCTATCAAAATAGCATTCATCAATGACAATCCCTTCATTGTGATCATCCTTGCATTCATAAATGATAGGGAAATCTATTACTTTGAAGGTCAGAATGAGCGAGAATTTAGTTCACCGAGTCAGATGCTATGCTTTTATTGTTCTTGATAGTTGCTAGTCATAGAAATTATGAATGATGGTTGAAAATGGAAACTGCTTCTGTTGAGCTCTAATCTTCGCTATTCATTAAGTACAGTGGTTGATGCTCACTATGTCAAACATAGATAGAAGTTTAAGCAAGGATGATAAGTCAATGGCACTATGGTTGTTAGATGCCATCTTATGAAGATATTGAAAGATGGAGATGCAGAAAGGGTTAAGGATGAGTTATCATTTGGAGGTGTCATTAAAAAATGAAAGATGTATAGAGCTTGTGAATTACACCCGACTGTGCAATGCCATTAAATCAATTTCCAAACCATTTTTCCTCACAAGGCAGTGTTTTATTGTGGAGCAGTGGATAGGTGTAGCTCTTGTTCCAACTATCCACCTCTCTAGGAGTCTCATTCAATTTAAAAGTCATCATCTATAGGAAAAGCTTTGACAAGGGTAAACATTTGCATCAATGAGATTAGAATTCCATAAGAATTTGTGATCAGAAGGCAGTGGCTTTAGTATTAAAGTTTATTCATGTTCAGTGCAAGATGGCAACCAGGTAGTGTCCTTAACAATCAAAAATGCAGTTATGGAGCCATCTAGGCTAAATACAAGTGATAGAAACAAGGAAAACTCAAGAGAGTTGGCAATCCATACCTGCATAGTCATAAAGGAAAATGAATGAACACAGGATGAGATCATCCAGTGAAGACAATGATGGTATTTCCTGTAAGGGATTTAAAGGAGAAGATCATAAGCACATTCACAAGGACCACCAAATTCATGATTTCAAGGAGGATTCAAAGGGACAGTTCATTATTTTCATAGGGGTTGAATATGTGCAGTGACAAGCCATCATGAAGAGACAGGACCCAAACTATAGTCCACAGTGGCGGGGAAAAAGAGAGCAGCATATGGTGGTCTGCTCCTTAGATCACAGAGGTATGGGAAGCATAGTGATAGGATAATTCCATCAAAGCATAATACAGTCAACATGTATCTGGGGCAATAACTTACAACAATGAATGAAGGAAATAAGGAAGTTTATAGTCAACATTGTATCTGGGACAATGACATGAAATGTGTAAGCCTAAGAACAATAACCTTGGAGCTTATCAGAGGATCAATTCAACATAATTTTGAAGCCCTTTCAAAAGATTTAAACTACATAGGAAGCATTGGTAATGCATTAATTCATCTACATAAGCAAAATGAACAACTTTTCAGCATCATTTTTGAACTTGAGAGCCAACAAAATGAATATCAACAAACTGAAAAAGAAAATGTAGAGATTATAAAAGAAGGCATTCTACATAAATGAAGTACATAACAGAAAATGGTAGTATGAATTTTTTTTTAAAGTAACCACAAAAATGAAAATCAATTTATGCATTATGGTAGGCCATGGTGTGGAGTGGCCTTTTCTTGCAAATATAAAAAAACCCACTTGGGGTTTCGATGAAATGGAGCAACTTTTCTTTCTTTTTACTAGAAAGATGAAATGATCTTGTAAAAATCATCTATATTTCACAACAAATATGAGCCTGTACAAAAATCCAGTGACCCATTTGGGTTCTTTACAAATAGTTAAGGAGTTCAACAAAATGAATGCTACAGGAAACTTAAGCAGGGATTTTTTCTCAAAATGTAGGAAAAAGACAGAAAATCACAAATGCAAGAGGACCCAGTTTACATGATGAGGATCGAGCCACATTCTAGTTTTCTTTTTTCTTTTTCTAGAAACCCATCTGGGTTATTAATTTTTACCAAGACTTATGAAAATGAAGAAGGAAATTCAAAAGATTATAGGAGGGTTTTTAGAAATGAACATGAAGGACACATTTATCTATTCATGGCTGTAGCCAGTGAGCTTTAGTATGTCAGGAAAACAACAAAAAAAAAATTGAGTCTATTCAAGTTTGTAGATAATGAAGCTTTTCTAAAAAATTCCATATAGATAGAAGTAAAATGAGACATTTAAAAGCTTCTATTTGAGCTCTTCTTGCTCACTATTTGGAGGAAAAGACAATACGCAAGGCCGGATGGGAGCTTACCTAAGCTCAAACACCAGGATGCACAAAGTTGTGCCATTTAAAGCTTTCTGTTAAGCTCCATTAACTTCCCATGGAGGTTGTAAGAAAGGATAATAATCATAGAGAAAGATGCAACAGAGAAAGTCCATCAAATTTTGTTCATGGCCACAACCTGTAAGTCAAGAAGTGGTCTCTAAGTCAAAAGATGTGAGCTTATGTCAAGCAAAAAATGTTTGCCTGAGATCCCATGATGTTTTCATAAAGAGAAATGTCAAAAAATGACTGTGAACCCGTGAGAAGACATCATTTTTCCCATGTTCTCCAAACCCTCATGATGGCAAAGCGACATCCTCCAGATTCTTCCAAGCGACCAAATGATGGTGTTTTTCCATTATTTGGGTATTATCATTAGGGTTTGACCCTCTTCTTTGCATTTCGATGGGATGTTTTTTATCCTTTCTTTTAAAATCAACACATGAAATGTGATGGGGCTGATGACTAATGCTATTTCCTTAGGCATTTTTTATGCCTTTTGTAGACACCGAAATCTGGTTTACGCCTGCGACTTCAATATTCTTCATAATTCGTATTCTTCATGGTCATGATTAAATAACCTTCAATTGTTTAATTATTCTCTATAGTCTTCAATTCTTCTATTAATTAAATAATCTTAATTATTTAATTAATTCACATTTTTTCTTTATTCTATCTAATTAATTAAATAAACGCTTTTATTTAATTATGTTACTAATTAACCTTATTCTTCTTGTCAAATTAAATAAATTCTTATTTAATTTACTCTCTATCATATTTCAACTATAATTAAATAAATTCTTTATTTATTTAATTATTCATTTAAGGTCCCTTCATTACTTAATTAAATAAATCTTATTTATTTAATTATTCTTCAAATATCGAGTCTTGAATTAAATGAATTATTTAATTCATAAATTCTATTTTAACGCATTCCTCTATATTTTAGATAATTATGTGAGTTATCTAAGTATTCACTTTTACTCGACTCGACATCTATTTTAATCGCTCAGTTAACTCTTGATTTAATGTCTGAGTGGCTTTCTCGAGTAATCTCTTCGTCAGACCAGTCAATCATCTAGTTCTAACTCATTTGCGTGGACATGCAGATTAATTAAATATTCCTATTTAATTAATTAAACCTTGTGTGTGCATTTGAACAAGAGTCGCTTTAATCAATCTTCATCTTTGTCATGCAAAGATATTTCTTCTGTTTTTGAATACCGAACTAAAGATTAAATCATTTATTTAATCTTTAATTCTATTCCTAGTTTTTATCACTCATGCCATTATTGACAGTTATCATAATGCATGTCTAATCAGTCAATCTCAACCGTCCGTTGATTTTTTCATCTTGTCCTGTCGTTCGAATTATCAATTTTCTATAAATTGATCTATCATTCTTCATTCCAATCTCTCTCTCGTGAAATCTTATGACTTTTGAGAGCACTCAACCTTCAATCTTCGGTATTTTTCTAATCATTATCTTAGGTTATACTTGCACGAATTACTAAAAATATGAGGGCAATTATACTACACAAGCGAAATGGAGAAGGGAAATCGAGATGAATCATGGAAATACGTTTGAAATTGGTGAGATTGTTTTAGTTTATTTACATTTTACTTTCCTTTGTTCTTTGTTGCTTAACATTAGATTTGCATCTTAGATTTAGTATTGCATGTTTGCTTCTAATGATCTTTGTCTTGTGCAATTTCTTGGCATTACATTGGTGAACCCGTCGTGAAGACACCATCTTCGCGAATCCGTAGATCTTTTATTTTTGGTTTTTGCAAGTTTTTTGTACGAAATGACGCATCAGTTTGAAGAAGTGATGCAATTGAATTCCTGAACCGCATCTGACAGAAGAAATGACACATCTGAAAAACTATGATGCATCTAAAATTTCCTAAACCACAATTGACTGGTGAATACCGAGCCGCAATTGAAGAAGAAACGACACATCTTACTGGTAGCACAACGACACAATTGACTGGTAAAATTTATTTCTATTTTCAAAAATTTGAAATTTTCAATTGATTTGTGTGTTACTAATACCTAATTTTCAGCATGTGGCCTTTTGGAGTTAACAAACTTTTGTAGGATGATTGACGAAGACGATATTGAAAATTACTAATGAGTTTTTTCTACAGGATGCTTGTCGAAGACCCTAGTTAATTTTGAAACAGATTGTTTGGTAGCGTATAAAATCTTTCGTTTGGATTAAAATTAACAAGTGTCTACTGTGTTTGGTGTGAAAGCACAAGTTTGGTCACCCTTACGACTTGGTACATGGAAGTATCCTCTCCCCTTGCGCATCCGTGTAGTCCTGAGTGTAAGAGAAACGGTTACCAACTCTAGAACTTGGGCCTGTTCTGGTGGGAAAAAGTACTCACCCCAGGATGACTCAGACCAGTAGCACCCTGAACCCGAGGGACTTCCAGCCGGTATATAAAAGTGGGTTCTTGGGGAAAACCCAAGAATCACGAGTATGGTTCCGACGAGATGGATTCGAAAGGGGACTCTCACCGTATGGATCATGCCCCACGAATGGAATGCTCGTACTAAACACCTTTTGTTTTAGAGATGAACCTATTTGTGGCCATTTCTTGGTATAGTGCAGGGTACAGTATCATGCCCGAAGATACTCACTACTGATCCCCTTGAGTAGAGATAGCAGTTCTTGGGAGGTCATTACCCAAAGAATTTGAAATTGGTGTGCTTGAAAGACGTTAATGAGCCAATGCCACCAAATTTCTAAGCTATCTGCTCTCGAGAAGGAAAGGTGTTTATCACCAATCCGGGGTATAATAGGTGGGCTATACCAAGTATACAAACCCTAGGCCTTTGGCCTATTAGGATGTGCTTGTCTATTATCAATTTAAAAGTTCTTTGAGTCCAAAATCAAAACTGAAAACACTTTGTATTATGATTGTCTTTGATTGTTAGAATTTGATCACGAAAAACGAAGTTAGTTTAAATCTTATCACTGAAAATACACAAAGAGTCGCAACTGTTCACCAGAAACTCGCAATTGATTTTTAGAGTCGCATCTGTTATCAGGAGTCGCATCTATTGAATTTCGAGTCGCATCTGTTATCACGAGTCGCATTTGTTTAGCTATGAGTTGTATCTGTCAGTATCAGTCGCATCTATCTAGCATAGAGTCACATCTGCCAGTTATCTCGCAATTGCTTTACAAAACCTGCATGCGTTATATTCTGAGTCGCAACTGTCAGTACAAGTTGCATCTGTTAGAAGGTTAACCGCATCTATCAGAGTCAAACTACACTTTACTAGAGAAACGCAATTGATTACTGGAAAACCGCAACTGTTAACTTGAACCGTATCTGTGAAATCCCGCGACGCATCTGTCTGATTATCAGAAAACCAGAATTCACAGTCACTATCTAGTCAACATGATTATACCAGTTTCAGTTGTCTCTACACAAACAGTCCTTGAACTGAAACTGAAATGATTTGCTCAATTTTGCATCCTTTAGGTTCATTTAGTCATTACCATAGTTGTCTTCATTCAGAGTTTAGTTTCATCTTAGGATACATATTACCTTGCATTAAACTTCTAGAAAGGTCACTTTTACAAACTTTAGGACTAGTTCACCATCTACACTCTAGAAAAGTCATAGCGTCAACAAAATCTGTCACTGAACCTAGTTTTATCAGTATATCCTCTGTCCTACACAGAGTCTTCCTAGCTCATCAGTCTAGTTAGGAAACTCAACTTGTCTTTGATCCTCATCCTACATTGGTTCCTTGACTTAAACTAAATTGACGCCTTGGTTAGGCTTTAGGTATTTGGTCTCGTCGTCTTAAGGTTTATAGAATTGATTATTTTAGAACCTTGCTTAGACCTTGCATCTTTAGATCTTAGGCTAGTGTCATCCTAGAACATTCCTTATTTTGCATAGACCTTGCATCTTTAGATCTTAGGCTAGTGTCATCCTAGAACATTCCTTATTCTACATACGAAAATCCCAAAAACATAGACTAAGGTCATACTATTCATAGATATAGTTTTGCATTTCCCGCATATTGAGCTTGTCTTACATGGTTGAAACTAGGTCTAAGAGAAGAGAGAGAGAAAACATGTCGAACCCAAACGAATTCATCAATCCATTTTCTTCAAGACCTCATAAGACTCTATTAGACAAATTCACCACTAGAAACACTCAAGGACATATTGCAGTAGAGGACATAGAGGCTGTCGCACAGGACCCTGAGTTTTCCTCTTTCGTAGATGAGTACCTAGCAAATGATCGACAACGATACTTAGCCAAATTGCTAGCTGAAGGTGCTACCTTACCTCTAGGATTTGATATCAGCACCTTACAAACTTAACCTACACAAGGGACAAATACCATGACTACTAGTACTACTATACCTCAGGTTAGCACGACTATGCCATCTAGCACATCTACACAAAGTACGATAGTCCATACGTCCCCATTTGGTACATCTAGCATGACATCAGGATTTAATTTCACTATAGGGGCTTCATCATCTACTCCCTTCGGTCCTCTTGTTGGGAGTAAAAGACCTAAAACCTCAACCTCTACACCTTATGTCGGTATCACGAGTTCACAGTAAATGACCGTACCTAACACTAGTATCACGAGCATGATGTACCATAATCGATGGCCACACCTAGTGTTCCAGTTACTAGTACTATACCACAGATTACAAAAATAGGAGGCATTCCCTCCTTTCAATATGGCAATTAGAATCCATTCACGCAGTTTTCGAGTCAGAATCTACTCTCTCAAACTGGTACTCAGAATCCATTCACACAGATTCCGAATCAGAATCCATTTTCTCAAATCGGTGGATACCAATCATTTACACAGATTCCCAATCAGAACCCCTTTTCCCAAGTGGTATTCATAATCCGTTTACACAGATCCCAGGTCAACACTAATTTATGCAAATTCTAGACCAGAACACATTTACCAACATTCCAAATCCAAATCCACCTCAGATGCCAACGTTTAATCAAAACCCATCACGAGACTTTGGATTTTAGAACACATACATGGATCTGCATAATCCCCCTAGCACATCTTTGACCCAAGTTGACGTCTTACAAACACAAATGCATGCATTACAAATGCAAATGGATAACATGTCGGTGTCAACTAAGAAATCATTTTCAACAAATGACATATGCCCATTTCCCTTTGATAGATCATTGTACATGACCCCTTTCCCTCACGGATATGTCATACCAAATATCCCTAAGTACAATGGAAAACGAAATCCAATAGAACATATAAGGGAATTTTCTACCATATGCATAGATGTCGCTTATGACCCCATGTATCTTATGAGACTATTTCCAAGAAGTCTTGTAGGCATTGCACTAGAGTGGTTTTTGGGTCTAGATTCTGGCATTAGATCTTGGGGTGAGTTGGTTGAGAAGTTTGTGGAGCAATTCTCCTTCAACATAGATCATGAGATAAATATAGCAACCTTGTGTCACACAATGCAAGATGATGGGGAAACATTCATTGCTTTCTTCCAGAGATGGAGAACTATAGCTAGTAGGTGTCCTATCGAGATACCCAAAAAATAAAAAACTTACAATGTTTCAAGAAAACCTTCATGCAAAAACTTAGGAGTAACTTAAGGGTACATTGTTGTACATCTTTCTCGGAACTAGTGGAAAAAGGTGTTATAATAGAGAAGGATCTCATCGAAAAGGAGGAACTCAAGACATCAAAGTCCAATAGAAACCTGATCGTAAAAAACACCCCCACTGACAGAAACAGATTCTGGTCTCGCAACAAAAATGTTACCAATGATGGGGTGGTTGATGCTAAAACGCTACAAGCAGGACCCCTCCTCACACTACAAGGACCTCATACTTTTTCCAACATGCTTAATGCTGTCAATCAACCTCCTAACATGGTCCAGAATACTCAACGTCCACAACCAAGAAGATTTCAAAAATGTGAGTTCACTCCCTTAGGGGAACCCATTGAGTCAGTGTTCAAACAACTGTTACAACATAATCTCATACAGCTACAGGAACGAAGACAATATGATCCAGGAAAATTTAAACCAGCTTGGTGGGATGACAATGCCTTTTGTGATTATGATAGAACTAAGGGGAATAACCTACAAAACTGTTAACAACTGAAGAATATCATACAAGATCTTGTCAAAAAGAGAATTTTTGAAGTTAGTGGACAAAAAAAGAAGTCATCCAACACTGATCATCAAGTATTTTCTGACCTACTACATGACCATGGAAAAGGAACTATCCCTAGTTCGAGTACTAATACCAATATGTCAGCCAACTATGCCAGTGTCAAGCACGATTATAATAGTGGAAAAATCATTAACTGCCTTTGTGCTGCCGATGAGAATATCAATACCATTATTATCAATACTAATCCTGAGTGTGTGGTCAATAATCATCGTACTAAGTTCACTATTCAAGGCCCTCCATCGCAGTAAACACCCCAACCTTCCAAGTTGCAATATAACCTTCTTAACTAGCTAGGGAAGACCCCAGCCCAAATCTCAATCTTGGAATTGTTGCGTATTTCCCCTGAGCATCGATCTATCCTTGATAAGGCTTTATAGAACACCACGGTCCCTAATGATCTTGATGTCAATCATTTCCAGGAAATGGTGAGCTACTTGACTAATAATCACCATGCCACATTTTCTGAACAAGACTATGCAACTGAAAAGATGAATCACAACGACCCTTTGCATCTAGAAGTCCTTGTTGATGACACCAAAGTTAGATGAGTTTTGGTAGACGGAGGAGCAGGGTTAAATCTGTGTACTTTAAAATTTATTAAGGCTTTAGGTATCTCAGAAGCATGCATAGATACGACCAAGAGTATTGTCATTAAAGCTTATGATGATGAGGAAAGAAAATCAAAGGGAGTTTTAACACTTCCTATCAGAATTGGTCTTGCGGTGATGGAGACAAAGTTCTAGGTCTTGGATCTCACCCTTCCTTATAACCTTCTGCTAGGTAGACCATGGATTCATGCCATGAAGGCGGTCCCTTCCACGTATCATCAGTGTCTTAAATTCCCTTACAATGGCACCGAAATAACTATAGATGGTGATCTGGATCCTTTCCAGTATTGCACCAATCTAAAGGAAATCCCCCAACGCTAAGTGCCAGTAAACCAAGAGGCCTCATTATCCAAATCATCCTCCTATGTTGATCCAGTCACACTCACTCAAACATGTATTTCACCCTCAATTCCTACCACTCCTAGGGTTGAGATCCAAGACAAGGGTTGTGGAGAGTATTACATGAAGACTTCTTATTGTGTTAGCCATTTGATTCCTCCTAAGTCATACAATTTACCTACATCAGATAAGAGACAATCTATGGTCACTATACACATTCCTCCCACAACAACTTTTTCTAAATGGGGTGAATTAAGCAAAGAGGCCGTAAATACAGAAGATGTCACTTCCTGGCTGTATAGGGAAGATGATGAAGAACCCCTCTTACTTGCTCATATTCCTACAAATCTATATGGAAATGGTTTCAAAATCATGCAAAGCAAAGGATATGATGGACAGAGTGGTTTAGGCTTAAACCAAGATGGCAGGATCAAACCAATATTTGTTTCTTAATGGCCAAAAGGAGTAGGGCTAGGGTTTCAACCGATTCAGATTGGTGTTCCTAGTACCCCATTACCCTTACTTGAGGAAGTAAGTGCTTCAGAAGATATTAAGACATCTCACGAATCAGTGGACCAATATCATTGTGACTCCCCTGACTCTAATGATTATGAGTGGGATTCCCTATCCTCTACTTCTTCCATGGACCTTGACAAGTTGTTTGGAGAACTTGACTTGATGCTAAGTTCCTCACCCAATCCCTTAAATTCCTGTCCACCAAAGAAAATGACAAAAGAAGAATGGTTTAAACACTACTATTTGGAATCACTTGACTCTACCTCGTGGCAACCTGAGCCACCTGTTTCTGATAGTCAAACCTTGGCATTAGGCCCACCTATCCATCCACCTCGACCCAAACCTAAGAGCAAAAAGGACCCGGTACAAGACTTTTGTAACCACATGAATAATTCAATCTTTACCTTGACCCCATTAAACTTTGATACCTTCAACGATGAAATGCCCTTAGTCTATCCCCAACTCATTGATTGGGACCAACAAGACACACCTGTCTTAGATATGTTTGAGAATGACGAAGCAATTGCTGAGTTCTTGGGATTACAAGAAGGCATACCAAATGGTGATCATAAGGCTGGTTTTACTATTGACTTGGATAAAAAGCATATTTTGGGGAATCTGTTCAACCCTCCAGTCGCAAAAATGAGAAAAAGAATAAACAAGATAAAAAGGATGAGTCTCTAGGTGAAAATCAAAAGGCACCTTTAGACAATGAAAAGTAAAAAGAAAGGACACATCCGAAGGTGAAAACGTCTCTGAGGAACCTAAGGATGGAGGTTTGAACATTCTCCCCATTACACAGGAAAGGTCACCCATGCTTGTTGAAGAATTAGTAGAAGTCAACATAGGTACTAAAGAGAATCCTCGACTGGTTTATTTTGCAGCGTCATTGACAACAAAAGAGAAGCCAGAGTTCCACGACTTCTTTGTATAGAGACAGATAAATTTTGCTTGGTCATATGCAGACATGCCAGGGTTGGATCCTAAATTTGTTCTACATCATTTTACCTTACAACTAGGTGCCAAACTAGTGAAACAAAAATTGAGAAAAATGCACCCACAGATCGCTTTATTAGTCAAGGCAGAACTCAAGAAACTCTTAGACGTTGGTTTTATTAGATCTATCGACTATGAAGATTGGTTTTCCAATCTTGTACCAATCACTAAACCAACTGGGGGCATCTGCATCTGCACTGATTTTAGAGACATCAACAAATCCTGTCCTAAGGATGACTTTCCTTTGCCTAACATAGACATGATAGTTGACATGACAGCAGGATATGAGATGTTGTCCCTTATGGATGGATTCTCAGGATATAACCAGATTAGAATTGCAACTGAAGACCAACCTAAAATGGCTTTTACTTGTCCTTGGGGAACGTATTGCTAGAATGTTATGCCCTTTAGACTCAAGAATGCTGGAGCAACCTATCAATGTGCCATGACTACCATCTTTCATGATCTAGTACACACTCTTATGGAGGATTATGTCGATGACCTTATTGCAAAATCCAAGACAAGGGCAGAACATTTACAGGTTTTAGACAAGATATTTTAGAGGCTAGAGAAGTATAATGTGAGACTCAATCCAAAGAAATGTGTGTTTGGAGTCAAGTCAGGAAAGCTGTTAGGTTATATCATTTCTAGACGAGGTATTGAAGTGGATCCGGCTAAGGTAAAAGCAATCATAGACATGCCTCCACCCACTAATCTCAGTCAACTAAGGACATTATAGGGAAGGTTGCAATCTATCAGAAGATTTATAGTGCAGTTAGTAGATAAGACACATCCTTTTCAACATCTACTTAAGAAAGGAGTACCCTTTGCATGGACAACCAAGTGTGGAGAGGCTTTTCAATTGATTAAAGAATATTTACTCACACCGCCTATCTTAATGCCACCATTGAAGGAAGACCATTGATTCTTTATATTACAGCAACCCATTCATCACTCGGAGCATTGCTTGCACAAAATGACGATGAAGGTCATGAAAGGGCAGTCTATTATATCAGTTGGACTTTGGTAGGTTATGAGCTCAACTATAGTACCATTGAACGTGCCTGTCTTGCAGTAGTATTTGCTACTAAAAAATTGAGGCACTATATGCTAAACCATCAAATGATGTTCATTGCTAAAATAGATCCTCTGAAATATCTCCTCAGCAAGGCAGCATTAACAGGATGACTAGCCAAATGGGTTATGATACTTAGTGAGTATGATATCCAGTATATAGAAAGAAAGGCTATTAAAGGACAAGTCATTGCTGATCAGTTAGATGACGCACCCATACAGGCAGATCATCCATTAGTTGCAGACTTTCTTGATGAGTTCATATTCACAATTGACACAAACATAACATGGAAACTATACTTTTATGGCTCACATACAAATCATGGTTCAGGGGCTGGAATACTCTTTATCACACCACAGGGTGATTCCATCCCTAAGTCATTCAGGATTGCATTTCCATGCACTAACAACATGGTAGAGTATGAAGCTCTAGTGACAGGGTTACACATGGCAGTCAAGTGGAAAATTAATATTTTACAAGTATATGGGGATTCTCAACTGGTAATCAGACAGGTAAATGATGATTATGAGACTAAGGACGAGAAGCTTGCTCCATACAAGCGCATGGTTGATAGATTAAAGGAGTACTTTGACAAAGTTGAATTTCATCAAATACCTCATGTTTTAAACAAGGCAGTAGACGCTATGGCTACAATTGCATCACTTCTTGACATTCCTAACAATGTGCCTAAGTTTGAGTTCTTGGTAGAACAACTTTTGGTCCCAGCTTACGATATCCCAAATTCTGAAATGGTGTGTGACATTGTTGGTCCTGATTCCCCATGGTACAAGGAAATCTATGATTATCTTTATGTCGAAGTCATACCCACTGGCCTATCAAATAACCAACATAGGACATTCCTCCGCAAGTCAGCCAAATACACCATCATCGGAGACACCCTATATAGACACGCCTTAGATAATACCCTACTGAGATGTCTTGATTCTACTGAAGCACAAGCAACCTTGCGTGGGGTGCATGAGGGTATATGTGGTTCCCATTCTAACGGTCCTACCTTAGCCAAAAAGATTATGAGACTGTGTTATTACTGGCCTACTATGGAAAAAGACTCATATGTCTTTGTAATGAAATGCCGCCAATGTCAAGTTCATGGAGACTTGATACATGCACCAACATAGGAGCTCCATCCTATAACGTCACCATGGCCCTTTTCCCAATGGGGACTCGGCCTCATAGGTAAGATCCACCCCACATCATCTAATGGACACAAATTCATTATGACTGCCACTGAGTATTTTACTAAGTGGATTGAAGCCATTCCTATGACATACATTACCGGCACACAGATTTCTAGGTTTATCCTAAACTATATCATCTGTCGATATGGTGTCCCTCAGTCCATAATCACTGCTAATGGTCGCCCATTTAAGAATCAAGAAGTCTGCCATCTGTGTGATGAATTTCATAGCCAACATCACTTTTCCACTCCATACTACCCACAAGGTAATGGCCAAGTAGAGGCATCTAACAAGACCATCATTAGAATCCTCAAGAAGACTGTTAATGATGCTGGTTGTGACTGGCATTTACAGCTTAACCCTGCCTTATGGGCTTATCGCACAAGTATCCGTACTCCCACTGGTGCTACTCCCTATTCACTTTTATTTGGTTTTGAAGCTATTCTACCTATTTAGGTTGAGATTCCTTCCCTAAGGGTATCCCTTAAAGGCCACATTGATGATGAAGAGTATCGAGTATCGAGACTCCATGAGCTAGAATTCCTAGATGAGTGAAGATAGAAGGCACTAGACCATCTTAAGCATATCAGAATCGCCTTCGTCGTAGCTATAACAGGAAGGTATTGAATAGAAACTTTGACATTGGTGACCTGGTTTTAATGGAGAACCCAAAGAATCAAGTAGAAAGAGAAAAACCAAGAAAGTTAGGACCTTATGTTGTTATGGAAGCTTTTGGATCAGGAGCGTATCAACTCTCTACTCCCGAAGGGGAACCATTGTCCTCACCAATCAATAGTATGCATCTGAAGAAGTTCTACGCATAGCTTCTGGGAGCCTTTGTCTTAATTAGCAAAAATACAAAAAAATTAGAAAATCACAAAAAATTGTTATCAAGGTGAAAACCTGGCAAACAGGCATCTTGGTAACACCAAAAAAATAAGATATTCTAGAAAATAGTAAAGACAAATCATTCGTCCAATAGTGAAAACCACTTCGATGGTGCTTTGGATAGGTACCATGGCGAAAACCTGGCAAACAGGCGCTATGTGTAGTTAACTCCGCTCCTTTGTCTACTATTATTCTAATCATAGTCCTCATCATAGTACATAGTCCTTATCATTGTATATAATCCACGGCCCTGTACATAGTCCACTCCCTTGTACATATCTCTTAGCCCTGTGCGTACCACCTATCCCTGTACATATCCCTTATCTTTCCTATCCATCACTTGTATATACCATTCATAGTAAGTGGTAGTCTTTCCCATAACCTAGAACGATTGACATCGAGTGCAGTTCATATCCCCCATTTTACCCTATTCATAGTCAATTGGTCTTGTACTCGATTGGGGGCAAACACTTGACATGTGTCATATTGGTTCCTACATTGGTTGTGTTGAAGACGTAAAACCATGGAAAATCCACGAACCTTGCAAAATGACCTGAGAAAACATAAAACATTAGAAAACTTCAAAAAGACAAAAAAATCAAAACATTTCAAAAATCCAAAACAGAGTCAGAGTCAATCACACTTGTCAGTCTTTGTCATTTGTCGAACTACGTTACCTTTGTGACTGGACATAGGCAAGGCCATCTACCGATGTTCCCCTGAGGCATTAGGTCAGTCCGTGTGGGTTTGTCTGTATAAATTCATGATTTAATCCATATGTCTATATGACAAGGTCATTAGTCAAGTCGAACTATGAGGTCTCTGCGTGTATAACGTAGGCAAGGCCATCAATCGATGAGCCCCCGAGGCTGCACTAGGTTAGTCCATTAGGGTTCGTCACATTCACTTTCACACACGTCTTCTATTTGTAGTCAGTCATGTCAGTCGAAGTCAAGTCAAACTACGAGGTCTCTACATGTATAACATAGGCAAGGTCATCAATCGATGAGCCCCCGAGGCCACACTAGGTCAGTCCTTTAGGGTTTTGTCGTCACACACAGTCAATTGTCAATGCATCGTCTCAAGTCATGCATCAATTTGGTGAACAAGTCAGCAATGTCTCTAAGTCAAATCAAACAACTTGCCAAACAAAACAATCAAAACAGATCAACAAATGTCTGCTACAGGATGTGTCCTTCTTGGAAACAGACATCATCATTATGGAAATCAACCTATATCTTTTTCAGGATGATTCCTTCCTGAATACTGATATCAACAAAACAATCTTTGTCTTATACAGGATGAGTCCTTCCTGCATAATCAATAAGACCAAACAATCAAACATAGCCTTATACAGGTTATCACATCAACGACATCTAACTCAACGTCTTATACGATACATGTCTTTCTGAATCCGGGCTTTGTCATGTCTTATACAGATAGTCATAACATCGAAACTAGACTCAAAGTCTTATCCGATATGTGTATCTCCTGAAATCAGGCTCTGTCAATCAAAACAAATCAAACAAACAAGATCAAGTTTTGGCAAATATTTTACTGGCTTTTGAATTTTTGACTTATTTATCTTATCTTTTTAGTTGACTTTATGATGGGAATTAGGTTACTAGCTTTCTCAAGGATGTCCCATGAAGGATTTAGAGAAGGAACGATGTATCAAAATTCTATTTTCTTTGACTATTGTCTGTCAACTGTCTTCTAAACTTTGATTTTTGAGTCATGTTACTAGTTTCCTCAAGGATGTCCCATGAAGGATTTAGAGGAGCAATGACGTCTCATGACCCGTCTTTTACTTTGTTTGCTGTCGTGGTTTGTCCGACAAAAAGATCAACTTCTTCCCTTAGTATGAGTTAATGACAATCCTTGTCTGTGATGTCTGTTATTAGCAAGTGGATGACCTTGCACACCTTGATTTATGTCATATCATGGTGTTTTTCTCCATTTGTATTAGTCCCGCCCAATGATGATAAAGTGCAATACCTTTTGTGATACAGTGAAATATCAAAGATTGCTAATACTAACATCTATTTCCTGTCTTTTGTTCTTTCTCGATCTTTCTTTCCGCACTAACAATTCTTCTTTCTTGCATTATGACGGAGTCCTATGACACAAAACATTATACATCATCCTGCATCAACGTACATGTTAGAAAAATACATACATATAGGCATATTTCATATCTAGATCATCATGGCATAATAGACATTCATCATCGAATAATACATATCATAAGCATTCTATTTACAAGGCAACTGTAATACATGCATCACATTACATTTGTATAGCATCACATGTAGTATGCATCATATATATAACATCATATTGCATCTATAATTATAAATTGCATAAATCACATAGAATCAACATTATCTCATTAGCTACATAAACATCATAAAATACATATACTCATCCATCACATAGGCATATCATATATACATCACATGTGTAAATAAAGACTACATAATCAATACATAGAAATGCATATCATGAGAATCACCACCAAAATCATATATATATATATATATATATATATATATATATATATATATATATATATATATATATATATATATATATATATATATATATATATATATATATATATATATATATATATATATATATATATATATATATATATCTCGCTCAACTGTGTCACATCACAATGTCATAATGTATCAATAATACATGGAAGCCCGCAGGCTATAAGATCAAAATACAATGTCTCGATACATCTCAAGAAGTATCCCTATCCTGAACTGCCACTACTATCATGCTTGGAGTGTGTGGGGGAACGATGATGGGAACCTGATGAACTGTGAGTTGAGGGAGGTATGTCATATGGACCTAGTCTACATGGCTGCTCCACCCCCTTTGTGCTAACTGTCCTATTGTGGGTCCTGGTCTGGGACCTGCTACTATGTGCCACTAAGAAATTGGGAGCCCGTCTCTCTGGTGGAATCTCTGCCTCATATAGATTTCAATAGTATCTCTCCCTCTCCCCAGTTCTGACTAGCTCTCTGGAAAAAGTAGCTGATGGTCCTGTGCATAATGCCCTGAGCTCTGTAAATCTCTGCTCAGTCTCCTGTCTTCGAGCTATGGCCTGATCCCTATCCATCACTACTCTGTCCCTCTCCATCTGATATGCATCCCATAAGAACTCTCATCTACTCCTCCAAGGATGCAACCTAAGCACACAGTGTATCTATGTCTGGATCCTTTGCCCCTGTCTCATCCTATCTGTCCCTCACTCTCCCATCCTCCTCCTCATCTAGCTCCTCTAGGATTTGATCCCGAATCTCTCTCTTGTGATCATCATCTCCCTCATCATCCTCCTGGTAGGCACCCAACAAACCCAGGGCATCAATCTCTACCTGCTCTCTTCCTGCCTCCTTAGCACCTGCCTCCTCCTCTGCAGGGATGTCAGGAATGGCTACCTCTGTGGGATGCACCTCCTCTCCACCTCTCGCAATGTCCTCCTCTCCACCTCTAGCAATATCCTCCTCCCCTCCTCTCCTTGTCCCTCCTCATGGATCAATGACAATGGTGGCCCTCGTCCCCTCCAACCAAGTCTCCCTCTCCTGCCTCCACGCCGTCCACCCCAACCATCATCTCCTCCATCACCCCGGCCTCCTCTGCCTCCCCAGCCTCTCCCTCTGCTGTGCCTGCCTCATGGACCTGTCCCTCGCTGCTTTATCGGTGCTGGCTACAATGGATCTATCAAGGGGATCGGCCTGTGAACTTCCCACCACTGGTCGTACTCCGCTGTGGTCCCTGGGTCTACTTGACCATCCCTCCATCCCCATGGAAGTGCCTGTAATGCATCAATATCTGCCTCTGTTGTGGCCACTGGAATCTCTGGACCCCATAGCGGGACCTCTCGCGAGGATCTCGCAAACTCTGCCCGTCCTCTAGGCACATCCTGTACCTCTCCAAACTGTCGTAGGACACGATCTGGAAACTGACGCTCTATGATATGGACATGTGATACTATCCGCCCAACCAGGTACTGTGCCTGTCTGCAAAATGGCAAATGCTTATCCTCATCTGACCACTCCTCACACCCTAGGTATGGTCTCCATGTAAACTATTGCATGGTGTCTATGGCATGTCTGAAGTAACCCATATCTCCAATGTGATGCTAAGTGTTCGCCCCTGCATAACGGAAGGCGTAAGGCGCTCCATGTGGGAGATCAACTATCACAGGTGGCTGAAAAATGGCAATATGCTCCCACGCCCATACCATTAGGAGTGTGGTACCACAACTCATTGACTGTGCCTCTCGATAGGAAATATCATGTAGATGGAAGTATAACATCCCGAGCACACAGGAACCCCAAGCATATACAACTCGATGCTCGAGCATGCCCACTAGCATCTCCCCCCACCCCACGGGAAATCCATGACCTCGGTGGTCAGGAAGTACTATCCCGCCTATCAAAGTACACAATAGACAGTCTAGCTATCTATACCTCTGGGCCAACATGCGCCACCTAATCTCATAATCATCAAATCCCAACTTTCTAATGTCTGCATAAGGGCAGTACCTACACATCTCGGCAGCACCCCTCTGGGTATCATGTCACCCGTGTGCCCCTAATGGGAAGTTTGAGGATCCTATAGATATCCTCTAGGGTAACCGTGGCCTCTCCAGTCGGTAGGTGGAAAGACGATGTTTCTGAGTGCCACCGCTCACACAACGCTGTCAATAGTCCCCGATTCGCCCGAATCTGGGGCATGTCTGTCACATGCAATAAACCAAGGTGCCATAGAATCTGTCGCTTTGCTGGCCACAAACTGTCTCTAAATCGAAATGTAGTAGGTCTCGACTCCTGGGTATATATCATGTCTAGAACAACCTGCAATGGCATTATACATGCCTCATGTCAGCCTCAATCATCTATTCTAGTGCAAACTGACTCTACTGGATAAATTTCAAATGCATCGTTATTTTGTACATGCGTCATTATTTTTCACATGCATTGCTTTTTAACATATGCAGTTCATAAACTTCATATGCGTCATTATTAAACAAATGCGGCTAAAAACATCACATGTGTTTGACTAAATTCATATGCGTTGAAAAATAAATGTTGCGTTGCATAAAATTCAAATGCGTTTCACAATAAACACATATGGCTGTTCTAAATGCAAATGCGATGCAAAAAGTCAAATGCATTTCATAAATTCACACATGCATTGAACCGCAGTCTAACTATGCAAAATGCCTAACGTGAAATTACAAATGCAGTTTTCCGTAGATAGATGCGTCATTCGCGCATACAAATGCATTAATTTATTAAAATGACGCACAATTAAAAATTGAATTAAATGCATCAAATAACACACGATTAAAAATTTTCAAAAGCCAAGTTTGAGGTACATACCGGGGGGTCCGCATCAGCTGGTCTCTGGAAGGTCCAGATCTTGTAGGCTCGGTGATGGGTGTTCGGAATAGGCGACATCCTCGCTATGGGTGCAGAGCAAATTCTCAATTTCCAAGCTAGGTGGGTGAAAATGAATAGGTTTTTACCCCTATTCTTATATATACCTAGGGCTTAGGTGGCATTTTTGTCCTACTGGCCATGTTAACTTCCATTTTTGATTGGCCTGTACCCTTTCTTGACATTTCCAAACTCAATTCTAAAAACTCCACTGCATTTCTACCTATCTAATGGACTAATCGGGAGTATTTCCAAATTTTCCTGAACTTTTCGGAAATTTGTCAATTTTCCCGAGGGGGCATACCTTCACCTGTTTTAATCTAGAGCATTACTAGGGAATATTTCTTATCGATTTTCTTTGACACAACGCCGAAATGACATTGTATCAAAGAGGGGCAAATGTAGACACCAAAATCTGGTTTAGGCCTGCAACTTCAATATTCTTCATAATTTGTATTCTTTATGGTCATGATTAAATAACCTTCAATTATTTAATTATTCTCTATAGTCTTCAATTCTTCTATTAATTAAATAATCTTAATTATTTAATTAATTCACATTTTTTCTTTATTCTATCTAATTAATTAAATAAACGCTTTTATTTAATTATGTTACTAATTAACCTTATTCTTCTTGTCAAATTAAATAAATTCTTATTTAATTTACTCTCTATCATATTTCAACTATAATTAAATAAATTATTTATTTATTTAATTATTCATTTAAGGTCCCTTCATCACTTAATTAAATAAATCTTATTTATTTAATTATTCTTCAAATATCGAGTCTTGAATTAAATGAATTATTTAATTTATAAATTCTATTTTAACGCATTCCTCTTTATTTTAGATAATTATGTGAGTTATCTAAGTATTCACTTTTACTCGACTCAACATCTATTTTAATCGCTCAGTTAACTCTTGATTTAATGTCTGAGTGGGTTTCTCGAGTAATCTCTTCGTCAGACCAGTCAGTTGTCCAGTTCTAACTCATTTGCGTGGACATGCAGATTAATTAAATATTCCTATTTAATTAATTAAACCTTGTGCGTGCATTTGAACAAGAGTCGCTTTAATCAATCTTCATCTTTTTCATGCAAAGATATTTCTTTTGTTTTCGAATACTGAACTGAAGATTAAATCATTTATTTAATCTTTAATTCTATTCCTAGTTTATATCACTCATGTCATTACTGACAGTTATGATAATGCATGTCTAAGCAGTCAATCTCAACCGTCCTTTGATCTTTCGATCTTGGCCTGTCGTTCGAATAATCAATTTTCTATAAATTGATCTGTCATTCTTCATTCCAATCTCTCTCTTGTGAAATCTTATGACTTTTGAGAGCACTCAACCTTCAATCTTCGATATTTTGCTAATCATTATCTTAGGTTATACTTACACGAATTACTAAAAATCTGAGGGCAATTATACTACACAAGTGAAATGGAGAAGGGCAATCGAGATGAAACATGGAAATATGTTTGAAATTGGTGAGATTGTTTTAGTTTATTTACGTTTTACTTTCCTTTGTTCTTTGTTGCTTAACATTAGATTTGCATCTTAGATTTAGTATTGCATGATTGCTTCTAATGATCTTTGTCTTGTGCACTTTCTTGGCATTACACCTTTATTTCTTTTCCCCATTCTTTAAAAAGCTTTGCTAAGTCTTCACCATGACATGTGTTATCACTTAGGCATTTTATGCCTTAGGGATTTCTTCCCTTATTTGACTTATGTTGAAATGTGTATTGAAAATGTGTTGCCATGAGACCCTCAAGTGATGCCTTGTCTTGCCAACATCATGTGACTTGGAATATTCTTTCCAAGAGTCTTGGAGGTCGGCCTTATTAGCCAAGTAATATTGATACTATGCGCCTTTTCAAACCATGTGATTATGACATGTGTGGGAAGAATGCAGAATATGGGTGGTAAGTTGATAGCCAAAGTGCCTTTAAAGCTTTTGAAAGCTTTTTCCATAGCATTTGATGTTACATTTTATTCCATGTCTGAAAATATCATGTAAGTTATTTTAAAATCACTTTTATTGTGCCTTTTAATGCTAATGTAACAGAGAAAAATGGTGGGCCCCTTTTGATTTGGACCTAATTGTAAAGTGATTTGTTAATTGATGTTTTATAAATCACTTAACAAATCACTATATTTAATGCTTCAAAAGCCATGTGTTTTCAGAAACACACATATTGCATGATGGGGAATGTGGTCAAATGTTGAAATAGGACCAATGATGATTTGTAGAGGTGTGGGAAGTGTGTGATGCTGTTTGGACTATTGTTAGTGGGAATGAGGCCAGCTGGAGATATTTTGGTCATACTTTTGGGATGGCTATTAGCTTAGCTTGGTTTTTCTCAATGTAGAGGGCATTTTAGAGACTTCTAGAAGGTTCTTTTGGGGCCATTTATGTTTTATCCAAGGATAATCTTCTAGAAGCACATGTGTTGGAGGTTTTGGTGGGTGTTGGTTAAGTATGTTCATTTTTGAACAATTTAGGAGTTCTTTCTTTTTCAGTAGGAGGATAGCTACTCTCTTGGAGTTATTTTTGATGAGGCTGCTTTGTAACTCAGACATGCCTAATATATAGTAAGCACTTTTTTTTAATAGGTTGGAGCATTGTTACCTTTTCTCTTCATGTTTTGTGGTGTTTTATTAATGGTTGATCAGTCTGTTTTGTGAAAAGTCATTTTCCTTACAACTTGTCCCATGTTTCATGCATCCATTTGATAAAAAATGTATGTTTATAGGTTATAAATTGTGTTGTTTAGTAGTGTTATTGATTGTGAAATCTATCTTTTCATTTTAAGAACACTATTATAGACCTCTTTATAAATTATTGATGTGAACTGTATTGGATAGGGATTTTTGTGAGTTAGCTTTGAAATATTAATTTGAGTGTGCAAGGCTGTTAGCATGTCTAAATTGTTTTGGTGTATCACTTTAGTTTCTTTCCAGCATTAGGTTTATTTCATGCAACTCTTACCCTTATCTCAGAAATTCAATAGTTAGGTGATATCAAACAGGGAAGTCGACCCACAATCCAAAGGTCTGATTTCAAATAGGTTACCCACAACCTGAAAGCATTGCAATGTTGGTCCAAATCTGCTAAGTGCAATTGGAAAAGCTTAGCAAACAGGGTGCAGATTTGGTGTCCTAACACTAAGGTGAGGAAGTGTAAAAGGGGAATTTGCGTAAGGGGTGCAGATTTTCTCCTATACATTTTTCCCCTACTTTAACAAGCATGATTACTGATGAGTGATTTGGTAAAGTATATTGGGAAAGTAGTAGGGTTAGAAATGTATACTTGAACCCTCGAGGAAGCAGACTATGATCTAGTGAGCTCGATAGCACAGGGTAAGAAAAAACTTCACAATCCTATAGAACTATGAAGATACATATCGAAAGCATCTTACAGGCCTATGGAACTACAAGGAGGTGACCCCCAAGATCTCTCACATGAAGGAATCCTCAAAAATTAAGCACCTTACAAGCCTATAGACTTGTAAGGAAGGTGTCCTCACAGATCTCTCAGATGAAGGAAACTGAGAAAAGTGCCTTACAGACCCGTAAAATTGCAAGGAAGCATCCCCCAAGATCTCTCAAATTGAGGAAGCTAAGAAAAGAACCTTATAGACCCATAGACCTACAAGGAAGGTGTCCTCCACAATCTCTCACATGAAGGAAACCCAAAGAAAGAAAGTGCCCTATATACCTATAGACCTATAGGGGAGTGACTCCCAAGATCTCTCGCATGGAGGAAGCTCAGAAGAAGTTCCCTATAGACCCATATTCCTACAAGAAGGTATCCCCCAAGATCTCTCACATGGAGGAAACCTAATGAAGTGGCCTCCATAGAGTCAGAAAGTGGCTTCACAGACGCACTTGCAAAATGACATGTTTACCTGTAGATATAACATGTTCAAAAGTAGCCACTTAGGAAAGTAAGAAAAGAGTCATGGAGATCATCGATAGATTGGAAAGCTTTCAAAGGGGTCCCTTGGGAACTCAGGGTCGACTCAAGGGACACCCTATTTGAAAGTGCAGAAGAGATGTTTCTTTCTTGAATCTATTCATCATCAAGGAATCCTTTCGAAAGATGTTCACTTTGTTAAAAGGCACACGACAACTAAGAGGGGGGTGAATAAGTTATCACCAAATTCAATCAAAAAACTTTGAAACACTTATCAACTTCACAACCACTTGCTAATACCTATGAACATGAAATGCGGATAACAGAAAGAAAAATCAACATAATGAACACTAAATTTTACATGGAAAACCCAATAAGGGAAAAACCACAGTGAGGATTAACTCACAATATAAAGTAATAGCAAAAATAAATACAAAAGGCTCACTACCAAGGGCTCACTACCTGAATACAAAGGCTCACTACCTACAAAAAGGACTCACTATCCAACAGGGAGGCTCACTGCCTACATAAAGGACTCACTATCCAATAGGGAGGCTCACTGCCTATATATATAAAAGATAATAGAAAGATCCACCACAACAATTTATACACATTGACAACTTAGATTAGAAGATCGCAGAAACCTTTAGCTCACTACTTTCAAGAATCTAACACAATAGAGTATTGTTGCCTCAACTCACTTTCACACAACTTTTCTCTTCACTTGTGGCTTACTTCATTATTTTGTATTTCTTAATCCTTTGCAACTTGGCTTGCATTTAAACCATCTTCAACCTTAGAAACTTTCTCAAAGGTTGGCCACATACACTTCACTTCATAAATTCAAATTAGGACGACAACTCAACATTCTCACGGTGGAAAGGAATGAGAGTGGATCAATTAACCACTTAACCAAGACCAAAATCAATGTCTTGGATTGACCACATGCTTCCTTAATTAAATTTTAATTCTTCATATGAAGTGTAAACACCATGTTGGACAAACCTAATGAAAACACAAATGAGCATTGGAGTACACACTTCCCAATAAGAAGATAATACACAAATGATGTAACATGCTTCATTATGCATGAAAACACATCTTAGATACCTTTAGATACATCCACAACAAGTGCAACAACATTCAAACATAGAACACCTTCCATCAGTCCATCTGGATTGTGCAAACACACACAACAACTCTAAAACTCAACTTCTGGAGTACCAAACCATGAACATCTTTGCCAAAACCTAGAGAAAATTATTACAAGACATATTATAAATCCACAAGGCCTGAAACAAAATAACAGAGGTCTTCAAAGTAGAAACATCTCTCCTAGTCCGTAGACAAGCAGCTCTGTCAAACTAGTTTACACATCGGTGAACACAACTTTCACACTCTATCAAACCAAAAGCTACAAATTAGGAGATGACACCAATAGATCTCCAACAATAACCCTTTAGATTTGTACAAGCATAGGATTAACATAGAAGAAACATAGAGCACATACCAAAGAACATTCTAAACACATACATGAATCTGACTTCACTCTATTAATTTTCTCAAAAGAAAATTGGTAACTCATCATTTCAGCACATCTGCAACATCATAAGGATAGCTCCATGTAATCACAACATCTCAATAACATCTCAACTATACATGCACAAACTACACCATTCTGAACTATACTGACATCCAGAACAACATTAATGACAACACTAGCAAACTTGCTCATACTTGCAACAATCTCCCCCTTTGTCACTGATGGCAACACATTATGTGAAAAAATATCAAAGACAACTCTCTCCTTTACATTCCTGCATTCTCAATATTCCAAAAAATGACTTCTCTTCCTCTTCTACTATTTTTTACATGATTTCTCCCCCCTTATGAAATCAATGGAAAAGATCAAAATCTCTGATCACTCCCCCTTAGGAGTGCACCCATGCAACTTATACTGTAACAATGAAAACTTTCTACTCCCCCTGCAGCATAGAACCATTCATCAATCTAGATAAATGAAGAATTTATGGATCCACTAGACTGATGCACCTCCATGTGCACCTAGTTCGGAGGGCCAATGATGCCCAACCTATCCCTGAGATACTCAAAAGTATCCTTTGAAAAATCGTTAGTAAATATATCTGCAATCTATTCCTTTGTAGACACATACTCCAACCTAAATTTATTCTCTAATACCTTCTCTCTTAGGAAATGATATCTAATATAGATATATGTTTTTTTTTAATGCATTACAAAATTATTTGAAATGTTTATAGCACTTTTATTTTCATAGAAGATAGGAATAGGCTCATCACATATCACTCAAATATCCTTTAGTATTTGCTTCATCTGCAAAACTTGTGTGCAACAAGATGCTACAACAATATACTCTACTTCTATAGTGGATAAAGAAATCAGGTCTTGTTTCTTACTTAACCATGCAACCAATCTTCCACCAAGAAAGAAATCACCTCCACTAGTACTCTTCTGGTCATCCACACAACTAGCCCAATATGCATCAGTGTAAGCACTTAAAATGAAATTAGTATCCTTAGGATACCATAAGCCATAATCCAATGTGCCTTTAAGATATCTAAATATCCTCTTTACAGCTATAACATGTGCTTCTTGAGGATCTTGAAATCTAGAAACTAAACATACTACATGTATGATATTCGGTCTAGTAGCAGTAAGATACAATAGTCCACCAATCATAGATTTGTATTTACTCTGATCAAATTTAGCAAATTCATCATCTTTACTCAACTTACATTTGGTCACAATAGGAGTACTAACCAATTTGGAGTCATCCATTCCAAACTTCTTTAACAACTATTTCACATATTTTGATTATAAAATGAATATCCCCTTATTAGTTTGATTTACTTGTAGACCAAGAAATAAATTCAACTCACCAATCATGGACATTTTAAATTCTTTTTGCATTTCCTATGAAAATCTCTTACACATGTCTTCATTTCCTCCAAAGATGATATCATCAACATATACTACCACTATCAACATTTTGTTACTTTCCACTTTGAAGTAAAGATTGTTTTCAACAGAGCCTCTATTGAATCCTTGTTGTGTTAGGTATCTATCCAATCTTGCATACCATGCTCTGGGAGCTTGTTTCAATCCATACAATTCCTTCTTCAATTTACAAACCATATCCGGTTTGTCTGATAATTGAAATCCTTTAGGTTTTTCCATGTATACTTCTTCCAGCTCACCATTCAAGAATGCATACTTGGCATCCATCTAATATACTTTGAAGTCCTTGTGGGTAGAAAATTCCAAAAACATCCCAATAGCTTCCATTCTTGCCATCGAGGAAAATGTCTCTTCAAAATATATGCCTTCAACTTGTGAGTATCCCTTGCATACAAGTCATGCTTTGTTTCTTATAACTTCACTATTTTCATTCAACTTATTCCTTAATGCCCACTTTGGACCAATTACATTGTTATTCATAGGTTTAGGAACTAGTTCCCATGTTTGATTCTTCTCTATTTGCTACAACTCTTCTTTCATAGCTCTAACCCAACTTTCATCTTCACATGATTCACACACAAACTTAGGTTCTATTTTAGAAAGTAAACACATATTTACCTTAGATGCTGCTTTAATTCTTGTCTTCACACCTTCACTTTTATATCCAATTATCTATATGGTGAAGCCACAATAGTGGTTTACAATTCAAGCGAGGAAGTAAAACTCACAAAAAATGACCCCAAAGCAAAAAAAGTGATTTTGGGGGTTCGTATGAACCTACTGGTTCGAGCGAACCCATTAGGTGTTTGCCCGAACTAGGGTTCGAGCGAACCCCTTTGAATTTTGGCCACAAAAAAACAAACCAAATGCATAGCAAAGGGGTTCGGTCAAACCCCCTTGAAGGGGTTCACTCGAACAAGGGTTCGGTCAAACCATGGTTCGAGCAAACCCCCCTTGCCCCTCATCCCCCTCCCGAGACACAAAAAAAAGTCTATTTTTTTATGCTTCAGAGCTTAGGTTGAGAATGAAAATGGAGGAGTCTTCAAAAACCCATCTGGAATCAGGTGGTCCTCGGAATGAGCTATCCAACGAATATAGTTTTAATATCTTTCAATTTTATTATGTATTTGTTTTTTTAGTTTTATTAAACATTGGTTCTTCACCAAAAATGAAGGTCTCTATTCTGCAAATGTGGAAAAAAAGTAGATTATAAAAAAAAATTTGAAAAATATGAGTGCACCAGATATTGAAGTCCTTGATCCAACAAAAATAAAAAAATTGAATTTTGATATATACAAAAAAAGTTACACATTATAGGGTCGCACTATGTTTGAATTGTAATTGGTTTGATTTCGAAACTTGATTAAAGAAAAAATATTCAATAAAAAACTATCTAACCAAGTGGAAGCACTAGATATCGGAGTTACAAATCTAAATTCGAAAGAATTAGAATTTTATCCTTCATGGAAAAAAAGTTATGGATTATACAATGTGCATCACTTTTTAAAAATATTGTTTTATGAAATAAACCAGTTTTCATGAGAGATGGAAAAAGAAATGTAATCTAATTCCAAAATTTTTGAAAAAAATAGTTTTAGAATCACAGATAAAAAGTGATGAGACTCTAGTTTGTATCATCTTCAAATTCATCACTATTTAGCTGCTATAGGTGCCTGAATGTGAAGATTTAGTTAAAAATAATAATTTTAGTGTCTAGTTTGGCCAAAAATTGTTAACCACTATTGTGGGGTCACCCTATTCCTCTGGATGATTCTTCTAGACATACTTAGGAGTCTTAGGAACAAGTTTTAGTTCATTTTCTTCTTCTTCTTTAGTCTGTTCTTCTTTCTCTTCCTTATTATCTTTAGGTACTGGTGCACCAATAGGATCATCAAGTTCAACTTCACTTATCTCAATAGGTCTGCGCATCTCCTCATCCACTTTCACATTAGCACTCTCAACAATATTCGTCAATATTTTATTCAAGAATCTATATGCTTTGCTAGTAGTTGAATATCCAAGGAAAATACCTTCATCACATCTAGCATAAAAATTCCCAAGATTCTCATCATCTCTTTTAATGCAACATATACTTCCAAACACCTTAAGGTATTTCACAGTAGGAGCCTTAACAATCCATAACTCATAAGGAGTTTTTGTGTTGTTTCCTCATATTTGAACTCTGTTAAGAACACAAACAATAGTGTGTATTTCCTCTCTCTAGTATACATTAGGTACATTTTCTTCTTTCATCATGGTTCTTGCAGCTTCCTGTACAACCTGGTTCTTTCTTTCAACCACTCCATTCTGCTGAGGGGTTCTCATAGCAGAAAAGTGTCTCTTTATGCCATGCTCTTCACAAAATGAATTAAACTCACTAGAAGTGAATTCTCCACCTCTATCAGATCTCAAACATTTTATTCTTAGGTTCACTTCATTTTCTACTCTTGCTTTGTACATTTTAAACCTATCCAGAGCCTGATTCTTCTCTCTAAAAATGCAACCCATGAAATTTGAGAATAATCATCAATAAGGAGAATGAAATACCTGTCACCATTTAGGATTCCTATTCTAGTAGGACCAGAGAGGTCTGTATGAATTAATTCCAATATTTTGGTAGTAGTTTTCTCTTTTCCTTTGAAACTGCATTTTTTTTGTTTCCCTAACTGACAACTTCTACAAATAGTATTAGCAAACTTTATGATTTTAGGAAAACCTCATAGAACATCTCTTGAATTGATCCTGACCAGATTATCAAAGTTTACATGTCCCATTCTCTGGTGCCATAGCCAACTTTCATTACTTGAGATACAAGGTACTAACCATCAACACCCTTAAGCTAATAGATATTTCCATGTGTTATCCTCCCTATAGCAACCATAGCTTTAGATCATTTTATGATCTCACAAGTATTATCCCAAAACACAAGTTTGAAACCTTTGCTACACATATGTCCAACACTCAACAAGTTATTCCTTAGGCCCTTTACATAATATAGATCACCAGTGTTGTGTATTCCATCAAAAATAATTTTACCTTTCCCAACAATCTTTGCTCCAGAATCATCACCAAACATGACCATAGCACCATCAAAATTTTCAAGTTTAGTGAACTTACTTTTATATCTAGTCATGTGATTTTAACATCCACTATCAATCACCCAATAGTCTTCAACCTGTCTAACATGAAATGTAGTGACCAAAGTACCTTCTACCTCATCCTTCTTGTTATTTGAATAACTTTTTCTTGCACATTTTATAGATTTATCAAACACAGATTTACTCTCCAAAGCTAAGAACAAGCATTCACTATCATCACCCTCAAAATCAGATTCATCATCAAATATTTTAGCTTCTTCTCTAACATAGTAATTTTTTTTGTATTTCTTATCCTTTCTATCTTTATGATATTTGTTCTTCTTATGTACAACTCTATTCAGACATCTTGAAGCATAATGACCAATATTACCACAACTAAAACATTTAAAAGGAAAAATACCTTTATACTTATCAGTACCTTTCTTCAACTTCCTTGTAAAGTTCGCTTCCAAATCATCTGAACCATCACTATCCAGATCATCTTCAATCTTGGTTTCTTTAAATTTTTTTTTTGTCTTTTCCTCCTTTCCAAACTTTCTCATGTCAAATGCAGTCAAGGTGCCAAATAGCTCTTCTTTAGTATATTTCTTAGGATCATATGTTTCCTGAATAACTGAAACCTTGTCACTATAACACTCTGGTAGGGTCATTAGAATCTTCTCAATTATATCTTCATTAGTTATAGTACCCCCTTGATTTCTAACTTCATTTGTTCTCAGATCAATCCTTTGAAAATAGCTTGCAATATCTTCTCATTCTTCCATTTTCATATTCTCATATCTACGTTTTTCCGTCAACTTCTTTGTTAATTTCACTCTATCATTTCCTTCATAAAGATCTTCCAACTTCTTCCAAACTTCATAAGCAGTTCCCAAAGAAATAAATTTTGTTCACTTAGTCTTGGATAAAGCACTGTAAATAGCAAATCTCACTTTTTCATTCTCCTCATAAGTAGAAACCTCATCTACAGTAGTAGGACCACTCGTTGGTGCAACATACTTCATCTCAACAGCTTTCCAGGTCTTGTAACTAAGAGAGATAATATATCCTCTCATCTACACTTTCTAGTCACTATAATTAGATCCATCAAACATAGGGATCGCCAACTTATGTGCCATCAGATCTTCCTTAAATAGTTAAGCTCTACACCAAGGAACCAAAGCTCTAATACCAATTTTTAAAAGGTCCAGAACAATTGAGAGGGCAAGTGAATCAATTTTCACCAAATTCAATCACAAGAATTTAAACACTTATCAACTTCATAACCACACTAATCTATTATTAAGTATGAACATGAAATGTGGATAACAGAAATCAAAATCAATATAATGAACACTAGATTTTATGTGCAAAACCCAATAAAGGAAAAACCACAGTGAGGACTAACTCAAAATATAAAGTAGTAGAAAAATTGAATACAAGAGGCTCAATGCTCGAATACAAAGGCTCACTACCTACAAAAAGGAATCATTATCCAATAGGGAGGCTCACTTCCTATAGATACAAGAGATAATAGAAATATCCACAACAAAAATTTACATACATCCACAGCTTAGATTAGAAGATTGTAGAAACCTTTAGCTCACTGCTTTCAGGAATCTAACACAATAGAGTACCACTGCCTCAACTCACATTCATACAACTCTACTCTTCACTTGTGGCTTACTTCATTATTTTTGTATGTCTTAATCCTTCACAACTTGACTTACATTTATACCATCTTAAACCGTAGATACTTTCTACAAGGTCAGCCACATATGCTTGATTTCATAAATTTAAATTAGGTTGGAAACTCAACATTCCCGTAGTGGAAAGGAATGAGTGGACCAATTAACCACTTAACCAAGACCAAATGCAATGTCTTGGATCGACCACACACTTCCTTAATTAAATTTTAATTCTTCATATGAAGTGTAAACACTAGGTCAGCCAAACCTAATGAAAACACAAATGAGCATTGGAGTACACACTTCCCAGCAAGAAGATAATATGTGGATGACAACATTCTTTATTATGCATGAGAACACATCTCAAATACCTTTAGATACATTTTTAGCAAGTGCATCAACCTTGAAATAGATAACACCTTCCATCAATCCATCCAAACTATGCAAACACATACAACAAATCTGAAACTCAACTTTTGGAGTACCAAACCACAAACATCTCTACCATAACCCATAGAATAGTATTACAAGACATACTTTGAATCCACAAGACCTAAAAAAAATTAGTAGAGGACTATGGAGCAAAAAAATTTCTCCTAGTCCATAGACAAGCAACTTTGTCAAACCAGTTCACACACCGATGAACACAACTTTCACACTCCATCAAACTAGAACCTAGAAATTAGGAGATTACACCAACAGATCTCCAACAACAAACCTTCAGATCTACACAAGCATAGCATCAACACAGAAGAAATGTGGAGCACATACTGGAGCACATTCTGAACACATACATAACTCTAACTTCACTCTTTATTAATTTTCTCAAAATTACTTTGTAACTCATCATTTTAGCATATCTGCAACATCATAAGGATAGCTCCATTTACTCAAAAAAAATTTATAGCATCTCAACTATACATGCACAAACTATAACATTCTGAACTGTGTCGAAATTAACGAGAACACCACCAAAATTTCTCATACTTGCAACACACTTCATCAAGGATTTCAAAAGGAAGAAAATGCCCCCTTGTGAGGGGAAGATCAAAGCTTCCCCCACCTCAAAGGAAAGGTTCTTGAGTTATTTCTTTATGAACCCATGATGAAGGAAACACGTTCCATTAGGGTTTCAAGTCAAAAATGTAATTCTTGTAAAGGAAATTTGTGAGGATTCTCGAGAAAAGATTCATTGGAAACAAATGAATTTTCTTAAAATAGAAGTTTCATAGAAATGACATTGTCACACATGAAAGGGAAAAATAAAGCAAAGAAGGGAGAAAGATAGAAAAAGAGAAAAAAGAGAAATGAACATAAACACAAAGCATGGGGGTAGCCTAATATTTCAGGATCAAAACTGCTCATAAATATATATAAGTATAATAATAGTATATAAAATGAATTGTCATCAAGCCCCTACTATATTAGACCATGTGAATAGTGCACGAGAAGAAAAAGTAAAAATAAAAAATTGGGTCAACAAGGAAGGGAATCCTAAATACCCCCAATTCTTTGCATCATCCCTAATTTATTAAAAATCAAACAAAAACATGGAAGAATGATGATACACATAGAAGAATGTTTAAAACACAAAAAACATGTCTATATCCAAGCACCAACAAGGGTGACAAGGGTCATCTAGGAACACATAGCACGATCATGGGGGAACACATCACAACACACACACATCTACTCTAAAGATAAAGAAGGGGCCTCCCCCTAACATTGATCGACCAAGAGGTCATCCACTTCCCACTCCAGATCATTGTAGGGGGAAGTAGGATGAGCCTACAATGGTGGAATGTTAAGAGATGTGTCCAACCCTCACACAACAATGGCCAATGAAGAAGGCCCCACTAGCTCTCCTTCACTAAGCTTGTAGAGCTAATGCCAACAATTTACTAAAGATAGCTAAAAAGGCCAAAACTTTATCTAGAGAGTTAAACATGAACTTTAAAGGAGTTCCACGTCATGCCTCAATAGATGGGGAAAGTTGTGCCTAAGATTCATCGCTAGAATCACCAAGTGATTCAAGAGTGGTGATGAACTCAAGAGAAGTCAGGACTAGTTTCATCACTAGGACAAAACAAGTCAGTGCGGGACCACCTTTCAGGGGAGGTGGACTCCTCTTACGTCCTCCATTGCTAGAAGGGCCACTCTCTACCTTGTCTTCCATTAGGGGATGTGAAATCCCCATAGATGAGGTGATAGGTGCGGAGGAAGAGGAGGAAGAGAAAACCATAGTAGATACCACTGAAGTGTGTGGCATATCTACGGGTTTCAAGAAAGACGAGACATCTGGAAGGGACATCAACAAAGGCAGCTCCACTAAAGGAGTGATGAACACCTGCACCTTTTTAGGGTTAGTCGTATTCATACTCACAACAGAAGCTAGAAGTGATGTGGAGCTAGATTGAATGGAAGCAGCTCAGGGAGGAGAGAGGAAGATGCACCAGGAGGCCCTGATATAGGGGCAGTCGTCTCCTCTTCCTTCCTTTGTAAGGTGGCCTGCTTAGCTGCAAGAGCTTTTTCCCAGCGCTTGTGCTCACATGCAAGGCAGTTCCTACAACTCTTTGAGGTAGAGGCCAGAGGCTGTGAAGGATTAGAAGGATCTTGCTCAGCCATGGGGGTGTCCTCCACAACTATTTCTAGCAAAGGGACAAGCTCCTGAATGGGAGCACAAGGAGCACGTTGAGAAGTAATGGGGGGATTCAACTCTAATGCATTAGCAACGAGCCTCTTCCCATTTACTGCTTTGGAAGTAGGGATGGTAGGAGGCTACAGGATTCGAGTCATAGATGATTCCCCATAGGGGCCTTTAACTCTACCATACAAATAGTACCAAGGTCCAAGCGGTTTAGTAGGGAGGTCTAATATCATGATCTTAGGTTTATACTAGGGTGGTATCATTGGACTTAATAGATAAAATCCACGCATATTCATCCAAAAATCTTCTCTAGAAAGAGGAGGAGAGCCATCTCGAGAATAGGGGAGCTTCTCTTTCCCTTTTTGAGAAGAGGAGGTAGTCGACTATTGTACTATGAGAAGGGCCAATTTCAGTTGTCCCTTTCCCTCGGTCTTATACTCTACATAGTTTTTGTAAAGTAGGTCTGTTCTTAGAGGAAGCAGACCAACCGGGGCAAGCCAAAAGTGGTCTAATGAATATCCACCATGGAATACCATAGGTTGGTATCTAGTGTCATGCAGTACATGCACAACACCTTCATGGGAGAATTTTAAACACTTGTGCATAATGGAGGTGATTCTATTCATAGAAGCTAGCCAAGGTATGCCTAACTTCATCCTAAATAGATTAACTCCAGAATGATATCAACGAGCTTGTTTATAGCCCTCGGTCCAACTAGGATGGACAAATTTATTGAGCCATATGGTTTAAGAAAAATACCATCATGTGTACGGATTGGTGGATTTTGTTTCTTCATACTCCTCTCTATGCAACAAATTTAGCAACAGTGTTTCTTCTATAATGACATTCACACAATTCACGGGGTCCAATAGGACTCCTATCACAACATTGCTATTAAGGAAAGAAGGAATGTAGAGGGGAGAGGGCTTGTTCTTTAGGGGTAAATCTTGTGAAGTAAATGTCACACTAGACAAACCAGTCGCAGACTGCTTAGTAGAAGTAACTGTGACCATGTTGACATAGGCCTCGGGTTGAGTGATAGAATTAGAGGGATCAACAATCATGTTCATAGAATTTGATAGAAACAGGCCCATGTATATTTGTAATTCACTATTCACTATTGCCACCAATTTATTTGTGTTTTCTTTACTTCAATCAAGATGAATAGTACCATCCTCGATGCGATCTTGTATCTCGTGATGTAGGTGCATACAACATTTACTATCATGTCCATTAACTTGATGGTACTGATAGAAGGTATTTAGATTGTACCAACTAGGGAAAGGTTCTTTAAGAGGCTTAGAGTTCTCCAAAGTTATGATCTTATCCTTCAGTAGCTTCTACAAGATTAAAGAGTAAGATTCTGCAAACTTTGTGAACTTTTGGTTACGTCTGAGGTCGTTATCAGTTGTAGCAGCTACTACATTTGTAACAACCTTTCCTTTCCTAGAGATTGATACAATAAACTTTCTTTTCACAATGGGAGTGTGAGGAAGATCCCTCAAACTGAACTACCGCTTGTTGATACTCCCATAGTGTTGCACACAAATGTATGAAAGAAGGGTACTTTATAAGGGAAAATTTCTCCTGCCAAGGTCTTTGTAAATTCCCTATGAATATCTTATGCACATCAAAATCAGGTAGCGGATAGGAGATTTGTGAAAAGAGTGCTTGGTATCACACTATAAATTAGTAATCTTTTCATTATCACCTTGTTTGCATTGGGCGAGATCTCAAAAGGTCATCTTCAGTCCCATGTTAGCTTGAAACTATCGAAGAAACTAGTTTACAAGTTGATCAAATGAGAAACTGGAATTATCGGGCAAGGAATAGTACCACTCAAGCATTGTATCATTGAGAGATCAAGGGCATAGTTTTTCCATCACTCCGTCATGATGGAAGAAATCTATGTACTAGGATCAAAGGTGGACACATGTGTTTGTGGGTCCCCTTTTCCACCATACTTCTCAAATTTAGGAATCTCCATTCCTTGAGGGAAGGGAGTGTTTAAGATTGCTACCAATAACGGGCTATGTCGGGAAAAGGGTTGAAAGATAGGCTGGGCAGAGGCCTGGTAGAGACTCACTAGCTGACTTTGCATCTTTCCCATATTCTAAAGAAGAGTGTTCACAATAGGGTCTTTAGAAGACATAGGGCTAGAGGGACCTCCTCTAGAACCACCATCAGAGCCACCTCCAGAACTGCCACTATGGCCATTGTCAAAACCATTTCCAAAACCACCACCACTAGTAGGGCCTCCACTAGAGCCACCTCC
This sequence comes from Sequoia sempervirens, assembly GCA_007258455.2. Lineage (NCBI taxonomy): Eukaryota > Viridiplantae > Streptophyta > Pinopsida > Cupressales > Cupressaceae > Sequoia > Sequoia sempervirens. Next base: position 732,489,519 of record VDFB02271358.1, on the reverse strand, counting down.
ACTTCTGAAGCCACCACCATGACCTCCACTGGAACCACTTCCACCAGCACCACTCCCACTACTAAATCCACCACCACTACCAAAGCCTCCACCACTCATCCTGCCAAAATCTCCACTGCTAGACATGATAGGGGGTGAAGTTAAATCCCAAAGGGACCCTATTTTCTTTGATAGTATTAGAGGTAGAGGGGATGCTGATTGAGGGAACGACATCGACCATGTACACAAATGTAGGATACATCAAAATTCCCAGTTGTCTTTCATGATCTTTGAAAGTGGCCCCTTGCACAATGTTAGGCTTGTTTGAGGGAGCACAAGGTTCAGTCAGACTAGAGAGACTAGCTAAGAGTTCTATGCCTATTTGGTCTTTTCCCACCATATACTTTAATTCGCTGATAACCCAAGCAGCCCTAGCCAACTTTAGGTTTTTTTCCAAGTGGTTTTCCAAGTCACCCAACCCTTTGCTAAGGGTGGAGACATATTCTAAAGGAATATGAACAACCTCTTTCTCATGCACCGATGACAATGTTGGAGATGTAGGAGGAGTGGGGATGTGGTTGGTCTCGTTAGAGAATCCTACCTCACCCCTTGACAATTGCTCCTATGTGGCAAGATGAATGGTGGATCCAACAAAAAGGCATGTAGAGAAACCTATAGTGACCTTCGTCCTTTCCATTGAAAGGTGTCATACACTTCTCCTAACAATATGCCTGAAGGTTGTGGATTGGGTTGTGATGATCATAAACCTTCACAACACTCAGGGCCACAACAATCACAAGGTACAAGGGTAAAAGTCTCAACACTAATAGATGAATAGACGTTGGTTCACGTCGGGTTCACCAAAAATGTGAGAGGGGGATAGACCACGTCAAGGCCCCAGGTCATGGAGAGTCAAGTGCAGAAGGCTGCCCTAACTTACCTCACTCTAAAGGGATGTTTTGAATGAGGGACAAGAATGATGATGACTATAAGGCCTTGCAACCACTCTTCAAACCCAAAATCTAAACTGGGGCTAGGAAAACTAGTTTTTGAGTTCAACACTCTACCTTAGATAACTCTCTACCTAAGGACAAAAGTGTCATTCTGGGATGACAATGCAATGCGCTAGCGTCTGTATGACTAGAGGACCAAAAAAATAGTATGAACCACTAGAAAACAAGTTGATGGCCTAGCTAGTCACTTCTAGGGAAAAAAAACATAACTATGAAGTAGGAAAGATATAAATGAATGTGATAAAGTAAGTATATGAAGGCTAACGTGAAAAATATAATCTCACAAAGATACTTGTTTTCCAATTAGCTCCAAATGCATGTCCACCTACACACAAGAAAGAGGGAAAATTGTTGGGCATTGTATATGGGTCTACCTCAGTCAAACCCACATTTTGGTGTTTCCACCTCCACAAACAACCAAGATAGCAAAGATATAGAAATTTGTGATAAAGAAGCAAAGAAAGAAAGTACATTAATAACACTACAAAAAAATATTAAGCTACTCAACCAAATCGTAAAGTAGAGGAGTGAGAATGTTACAACCTCCACCAAGAGTTCACTAGCCAATGATGAAGAAAGAGAGCTTGAACAATCACCACAGCCTCAACTATGATGAAGGGAGGTGTTACAAAACCTCAAGCCCTTACTACAATGTCTTGTTCCACACTTTCTTTATGGAGGTGACAAAGTGTTGTTGCTACTGCTATGAAGTTCTAAAGTGCTGCTTAGAGTGAAAAATGTAAAGAGAATGAAGTTGAAGTGTTTGAGAATTCCAAAAGAGATTGTGTAGAAGATGAAATGAATTAAGGAAGAGTGTTTTTGAAGGTGGGATGAGAGAAACTACCATTTTTGGGGTTAGTTGGTTGAAGAGGGATGTTACAAACTAACCCCAATGGGAACTGTAACGCCTCTGCCAGCTTCAGATGCACAAATCCATCAGGGATGTATGCATGCCATGTGGATGTCTATGCGTCATGTGCTTGTCTCTAAAAAATATTCATCCACTGATACAAGAGATGAATTCTAATTGGAACAAAGGCAACCTTCTGATGTGGAATTTTGGCTTCGGATTTTTTTTCTAAGGTGAGGAAATGTAAAAGGGGAATTTGCATAAGGGGTGTAAATTCACTCCTATACACTTGTTCAAGTCTTAGAAGTTGGTAGAAATGTAGATCCCTCATGTTGGGTTTTTCACACCCACTAGATTTGAGATCCACTCCAGATGCATAGTTGATCGATCGAATGAAGCCTACATCTAGTAACTTTTTCACCTCAACCTTGACCAATAAAGCAATTTGTGGATGCATTTTCATAAAAAAATTTTGGCATGTTTAGCATCAAGAAATAATGGAAAGTGGTGCAAATCCAATTTAGGAACTAGTTCAGGCATGTCAACATAGGAACAAGAAAAGTTGATTTATCATTCTATCAAGAAGGCTTGGAACTCAAGTTGCTCTGATTCTATCAATGACATTGCAAAGTGGAAAATTATAAGACTTTCTTCCTTGCCAAGGTTGACTTCCATAGACTATTCAATGAGCATAGGTGACTTCTTCTAGAGTTTATTGGAAGCATGTCCAACCCTCCATCCTTGGGTTCCTTATAGAGGTTTTCACCCTTGGATGCGTCCTTTCTTTTTACTTTTTTATATGGTCAAGAGTCACCTTCTGGTTTTCACCTAGAGACCTTTCATTTTTTATTGTCATTTTCACTTTTTCCACTAGAGGGGTGGAAAAAATTCACAAAATAGGTTGTATTATCCAAGTCTATGGTAAAACCAGCTTTTTGATCTCTACTAGGAAATCCATCTTGTAATCCCATGAACTCGGTAATGGCCTCATCATTCTCCAATACTTCTAAGATGAGTGGTCCTTGTTGGTCTCAATTGATCAGTTGTAGGTACACTGAGGGCATGCTATCATCAGTATTGTCAAGGTTCAATGTATGGGCGGACAAGGTAAAAATGGATGTATTTTCAAGATCTTTGGTCAAGGTGTTAGATAGGTAAAGTTCCTTGAAGGTCTCAACTAGGACATAATCATTGGATGTGTAATAATCCTACTCCCATTCATTGGATTCGGTCTCAGTAGGGTAATCCTCAAGTGTCTCGACATCCTTTGAAGTACTTACTTCCTCAATTGAATGTACCATAGTACTAGGAGCCTTCAGTTTTAATGGTATGAATCCTAGCCCTAATTTCTTTGTTCTTGTGGAGGGTAGCAAAGCTTCCATCATCACATTGTTATGCAAGACAAGTCCAATGTGTCCATCGTATCCTTCGCATCTCACAATTTCAAAGCCCTTTCCATACTACTCAGTTGGGATTTTCCTATGTTCAATGTCCTCTTTTTCTTGGTATAGCCAAGTGGTAATGTCTTCCTTGTTTAGTTATCCCTATTTTGTGAAGGTTCTCATGGGAGATACTTGAATAGTGACTTTTGGTGCCCCTCTTGATTTCTAACGACCTGCCATATGACTTGGGAGATGTAAGTTCACTGATACAATAGGATGTATTCATGTTGTACTCACCACACCCCTTGGCTTGAACCTATATTTTGGGATTGGAAGGTGGAGTTTTGGAGGTGGATGGATTGATGTAATGGGATAAGGTAGATGATGATGAATCTTCCTAATTTATTATCACTTCTTGTCCAAGCATGCATCTCAGGTTGCTACAATACTGAAAAGGGTATGAATCAATAACTATTGTAATCTCAGTGCCATTATATAGGAATTTGAGGCATTGGTGGTAAGTGGATGGAATGTCCTTCATGGTATGGATCAATGGTTAACCAAGGAGAAGGTTATATGGAAGGTCTAGTTCCAAGACTTGGAATATGGTTTCCATTATTGCAGGTCCTCTTATTGGTATTGTTATACTGCCCTTGGAAGAACGTTCTTCATCATCATAAACTTTTATAACAATGCTCTTTGTTCTATCTACACATGCTTCAGAGAATCCCAATGCATTAACCAATTTGAGGGTGCAAATGTTTAACCTCGCTCCATCATCTACCAAGACTCATCTATATTTATGTTTATGGATGAAGACTTCAAGGTATAAGGGATCATTGTGACTGGTCTTTTGGGCCAAATAATCTTGGTTGGAGAAAGTGACATGATGAGTATTAGCCAAGTAGCTCACCATCTCCTAAAATTAATTGAAATCAAGGTCAATGGGAATAGTAGTGTTCTATAAACCTTTATCAAGGATGGCCCTATGCTCAGGTGATATATGCAACAACTCAAGGATAGATATTTTTGTAGGTGTTTTCCCCAAGTGGTCAAGTAGATTGTATTGAGACTTGGGTTGTTGTTTTGGAGGAGCACCTTGGATAGTCACCTTGATTTGATGGCTACTAACGACACATTCTGGTGGTTTCTTGATAGTAATGGTATTGAAATAATCGTTGGTGGCTTGAATTTGATGGATAGTAGTGTATTCATATTTGGCATTGGTATAGTTGGTCGAATTATTGGTCTTAGAACCCAAATTGGAGGCCTTTCATTTTCCTTGGTCATGTAATGGATCCATAAATATTGTATGGTCATTGTTAGATGTTTGTTATTGTCCATTAACTTCTATGATGTCATTTCAATGAGGTCTTAAATGATATTTTTCAATTGTCTGCATAGTGAAGTTGGGTGTACTTTAATTCTATGATAGTCACAAAAGGAATTATCATCCCACTATGAAGGTTTGAATTGCCCTGGGTCATATGGTTTTGCATCATGAATTTGTATGATGTTTTGTTGCAAGAGTTGTTTGAGGATTGATTCAAATGGATCCCCTAAGGGACTATACTTACATCATGCGATAAAATTTGTTCAATATTTTTTCTCTTACGTGTTTTGGAGGGAATTTACTATGTGATTGGGAACATGTGGTGGGTTGTTTTATGTGTTGGGTCCTCTAAGTGTGATTGTAGGACTAGTGTGTATTTCCTTTTCTTCAACTACTCTATCATTGGTGACATTTTTGTTGTGGGACCAATATTTTTTCTTGTCATTTGAAATGTTTTGGGTAGTCGTGTTCTTGTCAAGAATTTTGATCTCTCTATTTTTAATAATTTCCTTCTTCAAGTATGTCGCCTTTATCTACTAAGTCTAAAAATGAGGCACAATATTGCATTCATAATTGGTGTCTCAAGTTTGAATTTAGGTATTCCAAAAACATGATAAATTTTTTCTTTTTGGGTATTTCCATGGGACATTTGGTAGCTAAACTCCTCCATTGTTGGAAGAATGTCACAAAGTTTTCACCTTCTTCTTGCATAGTATGACATAGGGTGGCGATGGATATTTCATTGTCAATGTTGTATGCAAAACTATTCTACAAATTTTCAAACAATTCTCACCATGTTTTTATTCCTTTTGGTAAGTAAGCAAACCAATCAAGTGCTTTTCCTATAGGAATTCATGGGAATAGTCTCATTACATATGTGGGTTCATGTGCAACATATGCAAGTTGTAGAAAAATATCTCACATGTTCAATAGGGTTTCCATTTCCTCTATATTTGGGCAAGTTAGGCATGATGTAGCCATGTGGGAAGGGAGGCATGTATATACTTTTGTCAAATGGGTACGGACATAAGTCTTTTGTAGAATAACTTTTCTTGTTTGATACTTTAATGTTCTCTACTTGTTGTTGCAAAGCAAGCATTTGAGTTTCTAGGATATCCACTTGGGTCAATGATGTGTCTTGTGTACTATGATAAGAGTCAATGTTGGCATTTTATAATCCAATGTTGTGAGATGGATTTTGATTGGTCATGAATGTGTATGATTGATTTTGGTTTTACATGTGAGGGATGAAAGGTGGTATTTGGTTATGAATATTTTGGTTGGAAGTTGGAATGTTATTGGCGTAGGGAGGATTGAATTATGTTTGTGATGAACATGAAAAAGTGTGGCCATGTAATTTTTGGTTGCCAAGTTGTGTAAAATGTCCTTGTGTATTATTTGGAGTAGACCCAAGGTTGTGTATTGTGTTGTGCATGCATACTAGGAGTAGGCCATTGTTGTGATGTGAAGGTATGTTGAGAGGTCTCTATGTTTGGTATAACATTTTTCTTGGGAGTTTTAGGACCATTAACAACAATCTTAGTTAATTTTCTTGTCTTGTTTAGATCGATGACAAATGGATTGGAAGATGATGCTCCCATGGTTTTAGATGTGGAAAATGGATTAAATGAACTACTATAGAGTTGTTTCATATATTTTTCCAAGGGTTGTGTCATTCCTTGTGTCATTTTTGGGTGCCAAATCATGATGTGTGGATTGTAGTTGAGTATTGTGTGGATCCTCCTAATGGAAGGGAAGTATTGATTTGTGGGATGGAGCCACTAGAGGTAGGTGTTCCTTGACTTTGTTTGGGGTAGGCATTGCTTGGAGTGTGTTGACGTCAAATCCATTAGGAAGTGTAGTTCCTTCATGTAATAGCCTGGCTAGGAACCTTTGGGGATCCAATGCTACTATCTCATCCACAAAGGAATCTATTTTAGGGTCTTAGGTGGAAGCCTCTACTTCCTCTAATACAACCTTCTTTGTCTCTTATTATGAACTTTTCAAATGGGTTTGGAAATGATTTTGGTGGTCAAGGTACCCCATGGGAAGAATTACCAAAGGGGTTGACAAACTCATCATCTTGGGTGAAGTCCATATCTTTTTGTTTCCTTTGTGCTCTTGTTTCAACCATAAAAGACTTACAAAAGTGGGGTGAATGTGATATGATCTCCAAGGTATGACAATTAAAAGGTATGACTATGACCAAGGTTTTGCAACTATGTTTTTTGGATTTTTAGTGGATGTCTAATGTGATTCCAAGATAAAGATTCAAAGTGACAATACTCAATATGTGAATAGGATAGTGTCAGAATGAGGTCAAAATATATGGTATGTTTACGACTAAGGTGTGCAAGATGACTATTTTTAAAAAATTTCAAGGTATAAATGATGCCTAATGACGATACCAAGATAAGGAATCAAAGTGACAAGAATCAAGATGTCAATAGGATAGTGTCACAATGAGATCAATATCTATGGTATGTCTAAAGTATGCAACTATTTTTTTGGATTTTTCAAGGTATACAAAGGGATGCCAGTATGTCTAAGACTAAGGTATGCCAAATGTAATGCCAATGTGAGATGATGAAGGGGGGAATGGTAATATGACCTAAAATGATGAATAAGATTATGAAAACTAAGCACCTTATGGTAAAGCTAGGGTAGGGTTACTAAAGCTAGGGTAGGGTTACTAACCAAACTAAGATAGCCAAGGAGACAAATCTAATTTATCAAGACCTCAAGGATGATAAATATTGAAATGGAAAGTTGACAAGGTGGTATTCAAACTAGCCTTATGAGTTGAAGAGCTAACCTAAATGGAAAAGGACTAAATTGATTGAAAGGTAAGGTCAAGATAAATCTAATTTTGTAACTATGGATTTCTCTAAACTTTGATGAAATTCCAAAGCTAAAGTCTATAGCAAGGTGTATGCAAGCTAAGAGATGATCTAAAGTTTGACCTATGGAAAATATAACCAATGAAAAGCTGGAGTAATGGATGGAATGACAAGTTTGAAAGTTTGCAATTCTATTGACTAGATGAGAAAATTGTACTTAGGAATTAATCAAAAAGTGGACTATTTATGGTTTCCCTAAAATTTTCAACAACTAGCAATTACATCATTCTAAGTGTTAGATGCAGTGTTCTAGGAATCATTTGTGTTATTTTGGTTTTATTAGTTGCAATTTTTTGGGAAATCGTTGTTGTGAAACATAGTCAGTTGTGGTGAAAAGTTTGTCTTGGCCCTAAGTTGACTATTTTTGACTCAATTTTGATATGATAAATGTGTGAATTCTAAATAGAAAACATTGTAAACAGTCTAAAAATAATTGGGCTTGTATGAATGTTGAAAAAGTGTGTTTGCAATGTGTATGTTTAGAGGTTATTCACATAAAATTTCAATGGGTACAACACATATCGAATAAAAATCACACACATAAAACACTTGTCTATTCCTAAGGTCAATGGACAATGGTGAAATTCTTAGACCCACTCTATGAATCTCCTTCAATAGAAGGGAGGGACACCCTTTTGAGACAACCTTTTTGGGTTATGTATCACCTTTTTTCTACTAACTAGACAAGTAGGGGCCTCTTGCTATGGAAGGATACCACAAATCACCCTCTTCGAGGAAGGTTACCAATTTCAACAACTTATGCTAAGCCAAGGATTTTCATCTCACTCAACGAAAAAAAATGTTGGGCGTAAAAGTCTTATGGGTGTCGTGCTACACCCCTACACTAAGAACATCACCAAAAATCAATAAAAAGGGTGGCTTCTAACTATTTTGGTTATTATTTGCAACTCAGGGACATGCCACCTTATGAGCGTCCACCAAGCCACTTAAGGATTTAACCAATCCTAGAAGGGGAACTTATACTCAAAGGTACCTCCTTGTTTTGAATGACACTATTGAATAAGGCCTACATAGCATGAGGAATATGACATTTCATGTCATCCTTTATATACCGGCCTGAGGAAAAAATGAGTTGGAGTCACCTTTGAGTTCTTTGTACGGATGTGTCTCTTAGGCAGGCCCCTCTAAGGGTAAACAAACTCAAGACAAGTATATTGTTTTTTATCTCCAAGATTGCACAAGGCACAAGGAGAGAGCATACACAACACACTCGACTCACACTCACATGGTGTTAATTATCCTTAATAAAACCAAATGTGTGGATGATGATGCAAGTGTCAAGATATTCTTTTGATTATCAAGATCACCAAATGGTGCAAGAGAAGAACATACACACCTCTAAAAAAATGTAAAACTACAAGAAAATGAAGAAAATCATTTATTTTAAATCCCCAAATCAATATGTGAGAAAAGACACTTGATGCAAAGTTGTTGTCAATGTACTCTGGGATCTTTTCCAAAGTTGGCCACTATTATATCAATCCTCATTTTTTGCATGTATTTGGCATATATTTCTAGTGATTGTTGTATGGAATATTTGGTGGGAGCGGAATTTGAGAATCTTCAGAAAAATTAAATCTTCAGTTGAGTTGACAATAATGAAAATTGAAAAGGAAATTTTAGAAGGGGTTAATTCATGTGTTCAAAAAGAGAGAATGACCAATTCATTGTTTACAAACTGGGATAGTTCAATTTTGAATAATTGGAAGGGCATCGAGCTCCTTTTTGATGGTAGTCTACTCAAAAGAAATATTCTAAAATTTGAAAGATCATGAGTTAAATGGTCCCCACCTGTAGAGAACTTTATAAAATTGAACTTCGATGGTGCATCAAAAGGTAACTCGGGTGTTTCAGGAGAAGGTATTTGTATCATAAACTCATTAGGGAAAGTATTGGAAACCTATTCAAAACATTTAGAACAAGCCAAAAATAACAATGCAAAAGTGAAAGCATTATTATTGGGTTTGGAATTAGCAATCCAATTGGGGTACTCAAATATCCACTTAGAAGGGGACTCGATGATAATCATAAATGCATGTAGAATAAGAAAAATTCATAACTAGAAGTTAAGTTATATATTACACAAAGCATGGACACTGATAGATAAGTTGAAGGCTTTCATTATTTCTCATACCTATAGAGCAGGAAATAAGGTGGCAAATTTTCTTGTAGGCTTGGGTAGTGATGCTAAAGAGGTTAGGGTTATTCATGACACAAGCAAGTTAATTGACTTCCCTCAATTGGTAGATCTCATAAATCAAGATGCTAAGGGTGTATAATTCAATATTTAAAAAGTTAGCAAATTTTTTTGGCCAAATCCACGATTTAAAAAGATGAAATCTATCAAGATAAGCTAAGGGTGTGTAATCAAATATTCAATCCTAGCTAATTGATTGACTAAAAATATAGTAAAAAAGGGGTTCAGATAGCCATACTACAAAAGCTCCAAATGTTTAATAAGGATCGACATCCAATGGACATTTGAATTCATAAGCCTTAGGAAATTCAGAAAATGCTTTTGTTACATGTTCTATTAGCAAACCTTGAAACAAGTTTCAATGCCATATCATGATGAATTTATACAACCAAGTTTACGACACACCTAAACTATTAGATCATTAATTGATAAGGCCTAGTGCATTGGCATGCATGAAAATATGGAACGGGGTCTCCAACTCGCCACCATGTATAATCCTATAACACTGTTTTCTATGTTTGTAGGGTTTAGTACTTAAGAATTCCTAACTCCTTACATTTATATGTGATTAAGGTGAGGTGGCCCTATCTGATGAAAGCTAGATAGAACTTATTAAATCGATTTGACAATTAAATCTTTTTGAAATCACATTGCAAGTTTTAAAGTGTGCCATATCTCATTGAGATCATTTGCATTAAAGGCTTCGATTTTGCATCATGCCTTTAAATCTGGCTTCTAAGCTAATTTTACCTAACTTGTTTGTGATGAGTTTGGAGCTAGATTTCCTCTATCTGCATTGTTTGTGGTGTTTTTTGCTCTTTGTGGGTTCATCTTTCTTTCAGGAGAGAAGCTCACATGGTTGAATCTCAACATACAAATGGCACAAATTGGACGTCGTGCGAAGGCTATTAATAGTTTGGAGTTTCACTAAAAAACTTATAGAATGGTGGTACCTATTCATCCACGAGAGCTCCCATTTCCAGACTATATAGAGGATGAACATTTGTATCAGGTATTTAATGAAAAGTGTTCAACTTTTTCTGAATTGCATCAAAATGTTGATCAGTGAAGAGGTATTGCACACTGGTTCACAACGTATAATCTTCCTAGCCAATCTTCTTTCCATTTTTTTGTCTAATGCAATGGACTTACAGTTTCAAAATTTTAAATTCCTTCAAGCTATTGCTAAAAAATTTGTGAATACAAAATACTTGCAAGAAAATGCCCTATTGTAGAGTGTTCAAGGTTATGACTTAACACATGGAGAAGGCTTCATAGGTGGGCTCCTTCCTAGGCACTATTTATATCATAAGCAGTGTTACCTTGACATCTATGAGGCCTTCAAGCTCTCATTATTCAAGGGTTCATTTGCATACCTGTACCAAGCTTTGAGCAAGTATCATTTTGACTTGGATAAGGAGGAGATTACCAATTTCAAGAGAAAATATCCTGCTCTCTCTTTTCTATTGTCACATGAATGTTTGCAAGGGCTGCAACAAAATGTTGAGATTCCAAACCACCAAACAAATAGGGTCAATGTGCTCATCCTAGATATAAACATTTCAGCACATTCTCAAGCACATGTAACCATTCAAATTCAAATACTTTTAGTTGAAGGCCAAGGAGAAAACTCAGTTAATATGGGTGGTAGGGGAATTTAAATAGTCTTATATGTTTTTTGTTTTGGGTATGTGGCAGTCTATTCAAAATATATAGTTGGGGAAATAGGATTTAGTTTGAAATGATCTGAACAAATCAATTTTTCTTAGGATAATCTTGGGTGGTTGGTTGGTTTTGTAATTTTGATTGGTTCAAACTATGCTATGGCCCCCCCAACAAATGGGATGATTTTGTAAGAACGTATTGTTTCTAATCAAGCTATAACTAGAGGCTTTCTTCCTAGTTATTTCCTATTGGTATGCTCTTTGAACTAGGTTTTGTAATATTTCAATTATATTTATATAATAAGTTAAAGTGGCTTTCCACTACTTTTTCCTAAATTTTTTTAAAAATAAAATATTAAGCCCAAATCAATGTGATATGGAAGTTGTAAATTTTAAACCATATAAGTGAATATGCAAGTTGTGTTCTCTTTAACCCATGAGTGAGAGAATGTAGTTTTTTCTGGTAAATTTTAAACCAAATGAATGAGATAATGCAAATTAATTTTAGTCAAATGAGTGTGAAAAGATATTGTAAAATGTGACAAGATAAACAAGTTAGAAAATCCTAAATGTACACTACTACAAAAAAAACAATATGTGACTAAATAAAATACTAAAAATTGCATATAAATGACTATTTTTGGTCATGTGACCATTAGTAGTTTATTGCTAGTCATTTATAATGCGACCAAATTTATGACTAAACTATTTTAGTCATTTATTTAGTCATTGATTTGGTCATTGATTTGGTCATTGATTTAGTCATTAATTTAGTCATATATTTAGTTAACTAGTCATTTATTTAGTCATGGTAGTCATATATTTAGTCATTAATTTAATCATATATTTAGTTATTAACTTAGTCATTGATTGTTGTTAACTGGTCATTTATTTAGTCATGTAGTCATTTATTTAGTCATATAGCTAGACATTACTTTAGTCATATATTTAGTCATTAATTTAGTCATATATTTATTCATTAATTTAGTCATTTAGTCATATATTTAGTTATTGAGTCATATATTTAGTCATTAATTTAGTCATTTAGTCATATATTTAGTCATATATCTAGTCATTAATTTAGTCATTTAATCATTGATTTAGTAGTATATTTAGTGCATTTTTAATTGTCGTCATTTGGTAGTTTATTTTATTAATAAAAAAGATGACTTATCAACTATCTAAAAGATTTGCACAATAAAACAACAATGAGAAGGTAAAAATAGCTTATTTTATTAATAAAAAAGATGTTACATACAACTGTGTAAGATTGAAAATAGAGTTACAATTTTCTTTCCCAACATGAAAGAACTTGAAAGATTACAATAAATTGTTGAGAGAGAAAAAAATAGCTGAAATCTACTCCAAAAGCTTGTCTTTATGTTGTTCAACAACTAACAAAAGAATAGGAGCATGACTATTCTTTTATATCATAACATACAGTCCCTTACCCTTGTAATGCTTGCTGATCCTCTAACTGTCATTTGTGCATGACTGTTCTTCTATATATCATAACCTACAATCCCTTACCCTTGTAATACATAAGTACATGATACATCTTTGCAAAAGAACTTTCATTCTATGATTGTGATAAAGCTCCAATCATTTGTAGGCTGCCCTCATTCTGATTAGTATCATCTTATGACCATATTAATTGTTACTTCATTGTTTCTCTTACCATTGAACTATCCCTTAATTTTTTTGATCATTTAAATCTTCATCTTCATATCTTGCTGGTTTCTTTATCACCAATCACAAATCCTACCAACTAAAGTAAATTTGAGTCATTGTCCAAAACTTTCCTGCCTGTCAGCAACTCTAGAAGAATAATACCATAGTTGTAAACATCAAATTTCTCATTAAGCCTTGAGGTTATTGCATATTCAGGGTCAATATAACCAATAGTAACCATAACATAGGTGGAGGTGTGAGTTTTGGCAAAAGAAATGCACTTGGCAATGCTAAATTCTGACAAATGTGCTTCAAAGTTGTCATCTAAAAAATGTCAGATATCTTTACATCCCTGTGAACAATGCACTGGTTGCAGTCACGATGAAGATATGCTAATCCTTTTGTAGCACCATAGGCTATCTTTAGATGATTATCCTAGTCTAATTTAATCTACTTTGATGTTCCTACATAAAAAAATTAAAATATTTGTTAGGTTCTCCCCAATCTATTTTGATCAAATGGTAGAAATATTAATTGGACTCATATTTCATAAATCTATCATGTTTTTGGATAGCATCATTTTCTCACCATGTAGGATGTCCTAGAGACTTCCATTTACCATGTAGTCATAAAATAGAAACAAGAAAAATATAGAACTACATAGTATTGAATTTTTTTTTTAAAAGGAACGTAGAAGAAAGGATGCTAAAGACATTCAGCTGCAGTTGGCACCTGCATTTTCTGTACAGCCTTGACTCTATCCACCTAGTCCAAAACAAAATGCATGTGAACCAATTTAGAAGCCCCATAGAATCATAAAGGAAAAAAAACTTCATATGCTGGCAACAACAAAAGTAAATACTAAACAAGAACACTTCCTGAACTGCATTCACAAGCATAAACTTGAAATATGAACTCTCAGAAAAACATTCAAAAGAGCACAAAAAAAGAACATGTACCTCAATACCTAATTCTACAAATTTCTTTGCAACAAGTGCAGTTCCAAGCATCACATTTTATTTTGATTTATGATGGAAAATAAAAGAAAAAACTATTATTTTCACTTTAAATCCAACCTTGTTGTTCAGGAATGCATACCAATCTTCCTTCATTTCCTTCAAAGGAACCCGGTCATGTGGTTTGCAAAAAAATACCACTAAAATATGACATTTAACCAACTCAAGTTACTGCCAATGCTTTAAATACAACATTCAAATATGACATTTGAACAACTTTTTCACTTTCTAAAAATGAATAGATACCACTAAAATGAAATTTTCCAATAAACCATAAATACAACTACAATACACTCATCATTTAGGACTTGAGATACAAGGTTTGATAGATGAGAGATCCAAATTGAGGTAGAATGAATAAACTCTTTCTATTTGTGGTTGTAGTTACATAACTCAGTGTGTGCCAACAACAAATAGGAATCCATTAACATTCAAATTAAATAGAGAAAAAAAAATCAGCCCCTACCTCATTATAGTCCACAAACATCCTATTTGCATGAAGATAAGCATCAATCATTGTTATCTGCAGTTTTTTATTTTGGTGAGCTTACTTTTTTTTGTCACTTGGAATAAAGATTTTTCTGATATAATCTCTATTTCTAGATTGTATCTGACAGACATGCAGAGCTCATTCTCACAACACAAGCACATACATGTGTGGTGATAGGTGCATGACATAAGTAATCTAACTCTTCCAATTGGAATAAAAAATGATACCAAATCAAAATTAATATAATATCAACTTAGAAGGGGTTACAACAATAGATCCAAAACTAAAATTAGATGGTTCTTATGGAGTGGTTTGATTCTTCTAGTTTATAATATTATATAAGTATAAGACTATTTTTGTCCCACTAGTACATACACTTCTACTAGCCCCAATAATTGTGTACTTAACAAGCCACCAAAAGTTGTCACTAATCTCCAGTAAAAATCACCATGATCACTACCACAAATATTGGATCTATCACAAAAAAAAATTATGCTGCCAATAGTTGTAAGCATTCTAACATTTTCTGATTTCCCATCCTCAATCTGAATTCCAATGGCCACAAAATCAACTTCATGAATTTTCGCCATGTACCCTCTAGAAGGATATTCAATGCAAGGCCTCCATCAACAATCAAATTTTTTATTGTCAAATCCATTTTCAAGATCTTAATGTTCTTCAAACCATCCTATTTAGCAACCAACAAACCTTATTGGCTCTCATCTAAATGTTTTAGCAAATATTGTTCCTTCGGGTTTTTCTACTCCATATCTACTTATCTAGTGGATAGGAAGACAAGGGAGAGGACCAATGCCCTTCCACTTTGGGATGGAAATTTAGATCTGGCTCAAAGTGGCTTTCCCTTGATCAAACATTTTAAAAAAAAAATTGAAAATAACCAAAGCAAATATGAGAATTAGTTAGATCTCTCAGTCTAACTTTCCCCAAATCTGAAGTGTGTTGATTACTTGTAAATTATAAGAGATGAAATGTCATTGCAGAAAAATAAATATAATTTGCTTGAGAGAATAAAAAGTAATTTAAACATAGGAGTGTATTACCCATTGCAACAAATTGATACCCAGGGAAAACCAACAAGGCTGATCAAAGGAAATAAGGGGCCAACGAGTGAATGTGATTAAGCCAGTACTCATGACTAGGTTGAAGTAATGAGGAAGTAGGAACATAGTGAATACAAGATTAAATTGAAAGAAACATGCAAATTACATCACAGAGAGTTAGAACAAGTATAATTGTACATAGATTGAGTTGCTACATGTGGACAAAATACAACACACAAACAAAGTAGGTTGACAACTTCCACACTTTCCTTAACTTATCCTTGAACAAAAGCATAGTTTATCCCTCTCCACATCAGCAACAAGTACTAAACTCAAATGCCAACTAAGATGAAGAACAAACAAAATCAGCACAAGAGAAATTGTTAGCAAGAAGAACAGTAAGAACAAATACAAATTGGAGTGAACAAGCAAGGCCTACAAAAATAGGGCTAGACCCTCAGCTCTATTATTTTAGAAATTCAACCACTGACTTGTAGCACAAAGCATATAGAGAGAAAACAACCATGTTAAGAGTGGCCGCTAAAAAGAAATATATATTTTGCAAGAATGATGGTTTCTGAATGGAGTGTATATAAAGATATGCATGCCATATCATGAATTTGTGACACTCATATTTCAATAAATAAGCATTACCCACAATAAACTATTATTTTTTAGCATAATCTACAAGTGCTTTGTGAGTCAAGCTTTATCAGAGACAATAAGTCTTATGAATTATGGTGAATTGAATTAGATGTTGTCTTATGCAAGCTTGCAGATTTTACCTAGTTGCAAGGGTACTTCAACAAGAAAAAATTATGTGACATACCTTGAAATGAGATACAATACACTTGAAATATATGTAATATGTATGAAACTCCAAATAACAATGTGATAGTGTATGAATTGAACATTTAATACACCTATCTCTATCCCCCAAAAGAAAATTTTAGAGATGACATCATGATAACAAATCAATCTACATCCTTTCCTTAGGTTGTGTATGCCTTTGCAAGTGCAAGCATAGATTTCCTTTATTTCCAAAAATACAATAGCAAGACATTAAATGTAAATTTAAAAATAGAATACCTTGAAACTTATCGTCAAGGCACTTCCAATGCCTCCAAAAGCACATTTAGTATGATTATGGTATACTAGCAGAGATAACTCAATAGTCACAAATGCAAAAATGTTTTGTAAATGTTTATTGGAAAGAAGATCCTTTACTAATAGTCCTTAGTGCCTCCTAAGGGATTAAAAAAATATAAAATGGCCTTATAAAGCACATTCAACCACTCTCCACAGGGAGTATACTCATTATCAGATCCAAAACTAAAATAGGATGGTTCTTATGGAGTGGTTTGATTCTTCTAGTTTATAATATTATATAACTGCAAGACTATTTTTGTCCCACTAGTACATACACTTCTGCCAACCCCAATAATTGTGTACTTAACAAGCCACCAAAAGTTGTAACTAATCTCTAGTAAAAATCACCATGAAAACTACCACAAATGTTGGATCTATCACAAAAAACATCTATGCTGCCAATAGTTGTAAGCATTATGACATTTTTTGATTTTCCATCCTCAATTTGAATTCCAATGGCCTTATAAAGTACGTTCAACCACTCGCCACATTTAGTATGATTATGGTATACTAGTAGAGATAACTCAATAGTCACAAATGCAACAATGTTTTGTAAATGTTTATTGGAATGAAGATCCTTTACTAATAGTCCTTAGTGCCTCCTAAGGGATTAAAAAAATATAAAATGGCCTTATAAAGCTAGATTCCACAACCTTTGCCAGCACACTCCCTGCCTGTAATAAAATGGGAGCTTTAGATAGGGTATGTACATCCATCAAAGCATAACAAAATGTGGATTTCTGTTAGATATTATGGTTGGAAATGCTCTAGTAGATATGCATGCAAAATGTGGAAGCACAGGCAAGGCCTATGAACTATTTGATAGAATGCCTCAAAGAGATGTCATCTCATGGAATGCAATGATTGCAAGTTTTGCAAAAAATTGTTTGTTGAAAAGGATTTTGAAACTTTCAAACGAATGCAATTGGTAGGTATAAAGCCAATTTTTTTGCCAGAGTCCTCCCTGCTAGTGCCAAAATGGGAGCTTTGGGACGGGCTATGGACATGCACCAAAGCATAATGGTAGGGGAATTTTTTTTAGATGTTATAGTTGGATATGCTCTGGTAGACATATGTGCAAGATGTGGAATCGTAGACAAAACACCTGAATTGTTTGACAAAATGCCTCAAAGAGATGTCATCTCATGGAATGAAATGATTGATTGTAGAATGTGCACAAAATGGATTTTGCAAGGAACTCTCAAAATATTTGAATTAATGAAACACTCTAAAACACATCCTAACTGACGTAGAGTGGCAAGGGAAGCAACACTTTTC
Organism: Sequoia sempervirens; assembly: GCA_007258455.2. NCBI lineage: Eukaryota > Viridiplantae > Streptophyta > Pinopsida > Cupressales > Cupressaceae > Sequoia > Sequoia sempervirens. Next base: position 732,471,515 of record VDFB02271358.1, on the reverse strand, counting down.
TCAAAAGCTTCTCTCAAATACTCTTGAACACACAAAAAATCCACTATCCCTTTCAACAAAAAAACTTGATCACCAACATGACTCCCTCATCTAGACATCATTATAGGACTTGGGAATGATGTGAAAATTCTCAACATGACTAATCAAGATCAGATATTCTAACCTTGTAATCAGTTCTAGGACTAAAAATGTAGGGATAACATATGTAAAGGAAAATACAGAGGTAAAGAAGGTGAGGATAGTGAGTTTGCATGAGAATGTGCTAGTAGGAACCATTGAATGCCCTATGGTTGAGAGCAAGTTTGAGAAACAAACAAAGTTTGTAGGAATAATAGTGCAAAAGCCTGATATAACAGTGACAAAACAACTTGCTGGAGTAGATAGTCAAGGACAAAAAACATAGAGTATTAAGGACAATGGCAGGTATGTACATGAGAGGCAAGTGAAGTCAAATCAAAGGAATGCTAAAACAAGTTTTTTTTTAGGTGTAGAACATGGTAAACATTCACATGTTGGGAAGAGGAAAGATAATAGACTGATTGCAGGTCTGAGAGCATGGGAAAGGATAAATGTACATGTGAACACATTTCAAAATGCTAATTGTACAGGGCAGGTTGTAAGTCCAGTCTATATGAATCAGTGGAACAGTTTTGTGAACCAGTGGAGCATGCATGAAGCTTGGAGACAGTGGCTAGGTCAATCTAGAAAAGTTTCCACAAATTAGAAATTAAAGGTTATTCATTGCTAATAGAATTCAACTCAGATCTAAGAAAAAATAAGAATTCTCATGCATCTCCATGGAGCTGGTATTCATGCCATCATATTGTTTTACAACTATTACTCAAGTCCTCAAAATAGGATTTCATACATAATAAATAATATGTTATTCTCTTTCTAACCAACAGAATTGGAACAAGCACTAAATGCGCATAGTAAAAATGCAGACAACATGTTGTTGAACTCAAAATGGTGGTGAGCATGTGAACATCAAATCAAAGTGAAAGAAAAGGTCTTATTTATCCTAGAACATTTTAGCATATAAATAGATAAGAATAAATTTCAGTATAGGAAAAGCAATGTGAAACAATACCAATATTGATGGGATGCAGACAACCTAGAGAAAAGCTAAATTTAGCAGATGTGCAAAATAAAGTTTAAAGTTTTTTTGTTAATTTTTGGTTTCAACATGAGAGTTTTGCATATAAACATTGCAAGGCTTCCATCTTGGTTTGGTGCTATAATTTATACTTCATGTTGTTTATATATAGAATATTTACCAAAATTTGTCTGTATTAAAGATAAAAGAGTGTGAGAAAGGACAAACCCTGTGGCTTGGATGTCAAGCATCTGACCACAACGTTTTCCCAAGAGCTCCACAATAGCACCCACATATGTTTCTGGTACTTCAAAAATAGCAATCTACATAGAGTTTCATTATTTCTAGCATATGAGAAGTAATGTTTCAGATTACAAGATACATATACCATCATTGGCTTCTCATCATTTTACTCTTTATAAGATTCAACAATCATTAATACAAATCCAAGATGATGGTGATACTATCGTACCTCGTAGGGTTCAAGCAATTTATCGTTCACTTTTTTGTTTATAAATTTTGGTGGGCCTACCATAAATTCAAATCCTTCCCTTTGCCTACAAGATCAAAATGCCAAAGACATTGTCAAAGGTTACTTTTGATTATAAGATATTCAAAATAAATGGCTTGTTGCAAAAGAACATATTGTTATAATTAACCATATCTAGCTTGGGGAAAATAAGGATCCATATACACATACATGTTCTCAATTAGTATGGTTAAGTGTAATGTGCCCCTCCCACTAATAACGAATGTATCGGTTGTTTCCCCATCTTCAACTTTCATTGCAAAATTCCTCTCAAGTTCACGATAAAGACATTCCCTAATTTTTCTCCTTGTCACATGTTTCCCCTAAAAGTTGTCCAAATATAAAATGAATTGGCTTGGTCAATATAAGTGTCTAGAATTAGTAAATAAACATTATATGACTTAATTAAGGAGAAAACCTCATGCCCAACAAATGGTGAAGTGTTAATTGAAAATGCCATTTTTACAGTAGGTTCTTCAACTTTAATTCCAAGAAAAGCTAAGCCATTAACTTTATCTACTAGAGTTTCACCAATCTGCATAGACCATAACCAAAAACTATACATTTCAGTATTACCTTGAAATTTACTCAAAAGAAATCAGCTTCAGCACAAACAAGATTATGAATGCACATTGGGATTTTTAATGGGTGAAAAAAGGAATATATATACATACAAGGACATCACTTATACCATAGAGAGCAAAAATATCTCCAGCTTCGACCATTTCAGTTGGAACTTTTGTAAAATTTCCATAGACAAAGAGTTCGTTGACTTTACCCACTCTAAAGTTTTCATCTGATGTACACATCTGTAAATGTTGTAATTAATAAGAGGTGCAATAACATTTATAACATAGATACCCGATTAAGACCTGTAAAAAAATTAGATGAACAGTGCAAATAATGTTAGACCAGTAGAAAAACAACATATATTACAGGTAAAATAAATGTAAATATTAAGAATAAAACTATTATCTCAACACAAGTCTTCAACTTCACAAAAACTTCAAAATATGTGAAAAGATCTCAACAATATTTATAATAAAACTATTACAGTTAACACCTTCCAATTTTTCTTAGCATAGAAGATATGATCCTAGTTTGTCCATTTTTCCCATTCATAGCATCCAACTAACATTTATATTCGATGAAAATGGTCACATCAATTTAGAAAACAATTTTGATATGAAATAGGAATATAAAATATTATCTCTTTCTTTTGAGATTCATTTGGAAATCAATTATTAAAGTCTAATTTTGTAACAAGAAAAGGTGTTTTGTAAAAGCATCCTTTAAAACAAGAGTCAAAGACATTACTGAAAGATGCAATGTTAAGAAACCAATGATTCAACTAGGATTCAAGTAAAACAACCTTAACTACAAAGTACAACATTATACATAACTCATACAGAACATACCCTAGAAGCCAAAATGTAGTAGTGGGAAATACGTTTAAGAAAAGATTCTATGGAATATATGATAACCTTCACCTTGTTCAATAAAAAAGCTATAAAATAAGTAGCCAACAGGTAGCCTACTCTATAGATTTACCATTACTCTGGTATTGAGATTTTCTTATATAAATTTTGGGAATTTCTTTATCATTGTGAATTTTGTAATAAGAATTCTCTATTTTTACTTGCATAATATATTGAACATAAATTTTTCCCATAGTACATAAGAAATGTCATGCAAATAAGTTTTCTGGCACTATCTTCAGGCAATCATATAAAACAGCACTTTCCCACATCTCAACTCCACATTTGTTGGAATATATCTAATATAAGGGTTATCCATGCAATCAAATTTACTGTATTTCTATATATCTAAAATAGCCTTTACCTTTATCTCCATACCTCTGTGCACTGTACCAAAATTTACCCTTCCAATAACTATTTTTCCTTTGTGTTCATCAAAATCCAAATTTGTTGCCTACAAATTTCAACCACATTTGTTGATAGGTTATAAATTTGTTACTTCATTCATAAGAAATAACCTTGCCAACCATTGTAAAGCACTATAGAGGACATCTAATATAAATCTCTGCCTGTTCCAAAATGGAAGCTTTGGAATAGGGTATGAACATCCATCAAAGCATAATAGAAGGGGGATTTTCGTCTAATATTATAGTTGGAAATGCTTTGGTTGACATGTATGCAAAATGTGGAAGCATAGAGAAAGCATGTGAAGTTTTTGACAAAATGCCTCGAAGAGATGTCATCTCTTTAACTACAATTATTGTTGGATATGCACAAAATGGATTTGTTGAAAACGCTTTAGAAAATTTCAAGCAAATGCAATTTTCATGTATAAAGCCAAATTCCACAACCTTTGCCAACATTTTTCCTGCCTGTGCCAAAATGGGGGCTTTGGAACAGGGTATGAACATCCATCAAAGCATAAATAATAGAGGAATTTTTTCAGATGTTGTAGTTGGAACTGCCCTAGTAGACATGTATGCAAAATGTGGAAGCATAGAAAAGGCATGCGAACTATTTGAAAAAATCCCTGAAAGAGATGCCATCTCATGGAATACGATGATTGCGGGATATGCACAAAATGGATTTGATGAAAAGGATTTAGAAATTTTCAAGAAAATGCAATTAGTAGGTGTGAAGCCAAATTCCACAACCTATGCCAGCATCCTCCTTGCCTAGGCCAAAATGGAAGCTTTGGATCAGGGTATGAACATCCATTAGAGCATAATGGATGGGGGATTTTTGTCAGATATTATGGTTGGAAATGCTCTGTTAGAAATGTATGCAAAATGTGGAAATGTACACAAGGCATGTGAACTCTTTGATGGAATGCCTCAACGAGATGTCATCTCATGGAATGCAATAATTGCAAGATATGCACAAAATGGATTTTGCAAGGATGCTCTCAAATATTTGAATTAATGAAGCACTATGAAACATATCCTAACATTGTAAGCTTTGTTTGTATTCTTTGTGCATGCAGCCATGGAGGTTTAGCGGATGAGGGTTGTACATACTTCAATCACATGAGTAAGCAGTATTGCATTACACCTACAATTGATCATTATGTGTGCATGGTTGACCTTCTTGCCCGTGTTGACCTGGAAGTTTATTTGCTATTTGTAATAGGTAGTTGAGAAGTCAATCTCATACTCACTTCTCTGAAAATATATTCATCAATTAACAAATGATTATACTGTAATATGTACAATAGTCCAGTAATAACAAGAATAATTAGAACCCTTTTTTATTATTTTTTTAATCTAGTAATAATAAGAAAAATTAAAACCCTTGTTTACCTAACCTACAAGTTCAATTGTTGCTTGTAATAGGCACTTTGCAATTCAATCTCGTAATCACTTCTCTGAAAAAAAATTCAACAATTACCAAATGAATATACTATAATATGTACAATAGTCTTAGTAATACTACGAGAAATTAAAATTATTTTATATATGTTGGAAGGAGCCTTGTATGAATTCGAGACTAAGCTGCAAATGACAAAAAAAGTTTCTATTAAGAATTGTATAAATGGTATAGTTGTGACATTCAATTCAATAAAAAATAAATGGTATATATTGTAATAACTAAGAAAGGCAGACCACACAGTCCATAATCCAACATAGTTGTCCAACATCCATATTAAAATAATTTGGAACCTACTCACAAGACCTATTGGCATCACCCTTGATACATGTGTACATGGGCACTCTTGACTAGACCCAGGATAGCTAGTAGCTTGACCTCTTCCCTATTTACAGTTTTATTCTATATATACTTGCATTTCTTAAGATTCAAAAACTTCAACTTTGTTATTGTTGTGGATTAAGAGAATTAAGCAGAACAAATCCAGAGTTTGAGAAACAATGGCAACTGGAACTATTTGTACTATTCGGTTGGATGTGTTTGTGATGAGTTTTATGTGCAGTTGGCATTGCTGTATGGGTATGTTCTCAATAAAAACTACTTAAGTCCAACTGTTGATAGACACATTTAATGGCCAAATAATTGGAGAAGAGCATGCTAGTTCTAGAACAGATTTAGATGGGTTATTTAAACAAGATGATAAAGGTACTACATTTTGGATAAATACTTAAAAAAATAGTAGGTACGTAGATACATGTTTGCTGCATTGGTAAATTAGTGAGTATGAAACATTGAAACCTTTCTAGTTACTAAATTAGAGAAGTTTACAAGGTATATAGCCTGGTTAATGAAAATCACCTCTGAGAAATTTTGGAAAATGTCTTCATACACCAAAACCTTACAAAACCAAAACACTTGTCTATAATCAAATTGATGCCTTCAAATGTTCCTAGAGAACAAACAAAGGAAAGATTTACAATCAAAGATTGTGTGAGATACATGTAAACAATAGAGTTTGTACAAAGAGATTAGCTACAGAGACAAAACAGTAAACATGAACAAAATCAAAGATGTTGGAAGAGTCATGAGAATGATAAATTTCCCTATAATAAGTAGTTGCTTGTTTTCAGTCTTTCATCCCATCTCTTATTGTTAGTAAAGTGCTTCTCTGTTTAAGTTATTCTTGTTGCCGATGTTAATATGTTAGTCTTTGCTTTAACCAGTGGATAGCATTTATTTCCAATTCATGTTATTGTTTACTTGCATAAACAAAAATTTATCATGGTGAGATAAATAACTTTCAAGTCTTGTGCTCTAAACTCCAAGATCAAAAGGATAGTTTGAGTTTTCTTTCAAGTATTTTTTCCTTCATGAAAAAGTAAAAACCCCAGATGATAAATTGTATAGTGTACATAAGTAGTGATCTTGTTTATTGTTTTATATTTTAAGAATATATTAGATCAAGTTGTTTCCCCTCAAATTCAAAGAGAGGATTTCCAACATGTTTGACATGAAGTGATAAACTGCCCTATTGCAAGACAATCAGGGACAATCTTTTGAGCATTAACAATACCACTTCCTTAATAACCTTTTGGCTTCTTTGACTCTTGATGTACACCACTGCATATATATTTTATTACAAAATGCACATTTATAGAAAACATTTGTTAAGACATATACAGTTGTAATTTGTGATTCCTGCAGTGCCATCACATATTTTCCATGCTTTGACCACAGGGAAAATGAAGGTACATGTTTATCGTACAAAATGTTTTAATTTTTTAGCATTAGGTTGAGACTTGCAAAGCTTCAAATGATTTCATGTAAGGATTAGAATGAAGTTAAGGCTACAATCGAGTATTATGTGTTGGTACATTGACCTTCATGATGTATGGGAGGAGGGAACCCTATTTCCTTTTTCAAGGGTTGTCCTACATGACTGACAACTCAAAAATTCATATATCAAAACAAAAAAATTATTAAAAAATCATATCTCTAAATGAAAAAGTGAGAATTAGAATCAATTATACCAGTTTGAAACTTGTGACATACTACTATAGGACAATATTGGAAAAGAAGCATTTTGGAAGTTGCCCTCTACATTTTTGATAAATTTACACACTTTGACATGGACTATCCATTTTAAACTAGCAGCTTGACTTCTAAGACTCCAAGTGAATAACATACAAAGACCAGAGTGTGTGGAAAAGATAAGTTGAGCTCCTAGTTAATTTCAAGAAAAAAGCAACACACACACTAGCTATATAATGACAAAATTATTGTAGGAAAAGCAATCCCATTTCAAAAAATACTGGGAATAAAAATTTGTAGAGATTCACAAGTAGAATTAATTCCAATACTATTCCATGTTAAATCCACCCAACTAAATTCTCACATGAAATCCACCTGACAAAAATGACATTGTCTTCCTCATAATAAACAAGTACCAAATCACTCCCAGGTAAGAGCAATTGACTTGCATGGTGGAGTTTAGAAGCTTGCAAGTGTTTTACTTGTGATAGTTTAATGTGCCTCCTCCATTATCTATCACAAAACATTCTTCGACCATTCTAGTTGTCATCACAACATCCAAAATCAGAAAATAAAAAAATGCAAAGAGATATATGTACATTGAGGTGGATGCACATTCCTAATAGTAGAACATTATACCTTTTATAAGCATTCTCATTTTGTTTTACTCTGTATGAATGTTTTGACTAAAAGACACATTTGACATTGGCTACTCAATATATCACAAAGTAAGAGACAAATTCTCCATGAGAGAAAGATGGAATCAAACAAAAGAAAAATACATTGTTGCAAAAGACAAAACTAATTATTCTCTGGTTAAAGTAAATTTTTCCCATTTGATGGTTTTATATTTTTCTTCTATATATTGGATGATTTAATGTAACTACAAGCAAAGGTTCCATTCCCAAGGGTGGGAACCTTGTACTGGCCAACTTATGGAATGGTCAAATGTAACCATATCAAGTTCCAAAGGGCATCCTCATTTTCTCTACTAGCTCTGCACTAATGTTCACCCTAGTTGTTTAGTTGAATGAGGTGAACCAATGTGGTAAAGTAACAGGTCTTCCACAAGGAGTTTCAAATTAAAATCCTAGAGAACATGATTAGGAATTGAAATATAAAAGAAAAACAAACAGATAGGAAGATTTTGAATGTAACATTATTGCAACTAGTAGAGAAAATAAAAGATAAACAAAAAAATATGAATATTTTGAATATAACAAACAGTAGAAGAAAAATATATTTACGAAGGCACGTAATATGAAACTAAACACTTAATTTTGGAACCAAAATCGCATTGTTAGATGCAAACCTAACAAGGAGAAAATGAAGCGTAAGGTTAGTTCTGAAATCACATATACTAGTGTGCACCTACATGAAGGAAATAGATTTTCAAAAAAAAATTCACAAATTACATTATGAAGTGTACATCTCAATAAGATATTTTGATTTCAAAATTTAAAGTTAGGAATACAAAAGATAGGGGCACACTTGTCTAAAAGAAACATTCAAAATCAGAGAATTCACTAAAGTCTAGTTGTGAGGTGCATTCCTAAAAGTGGTGAATTTCATGTCTTTAGTTTTATGGGGAGTAAACTTTAGAATCCATTTATCAGAGATACAAACTCAACTATAGACTATTTAGCTAGGTTCAAGTTGTATAAACATCTAATAGTGAATGCATTATAATATTGGCCTTAAATTCATTTGGAATACAACACCATGTTTCCTTAAAATTTTCCGCTACTGGAAAAATATTCAAACTACTGTCCATCACTCCTTGTATAGACAGACAAGTCTTGTGGGAAAAAAGGCCTACTATTTCTCATTCTTCACGCAAACATGGACCAATCTCCAGCTGCCCCCTGGGTCTCTTGTGAGACATCAAGAAGAAGACTATTCTTCTTGGACATAGGTTCATATAAATTTGTGCTACATTTACAATCCACAAGCACAAGTTCTATCCACTGAATTCTAGTTTATCAATGACAAAAGCAGAGGCAAAAGATGAAAGGTGAATAGTGAAAGGCATTCTGGAACAGGTTAAAATCACAACCTGAATTATTAATGGTGGCCTGCCTTCTCAGGGTCCTATTACTAAAAGAAAAAAGAAAGATGAAAGGCATTAGATAGGAGACCAACATAGCTGAAAAAAAATTGTGGCATTGGGAACAGATGGAATGCAAATGATATCAACATATAAATTTGGGACTCCTGTGAGTAGTCATGAAAAAATACAGTGCAACAAACACAAATCTCCAATTGACCCCCTAGGTCTCCTGTGAGACATCAAGAAGAGGAATATTCTTCTTGGACATAGGTTCATATAAATTTACACTAAATTTACAATCCACTAGCACAAGTTCTATCCACTGACTTCTAGTTTATCAATGACAAAAGCAGAGGAAAAAGGTGAAAGGTGAACGGTGAAAGGAATTCTAGAATAGGTTAAAATCACAACCTGAATTATTAATGGTGGCCTGCTTCTCAAGGTACTATTACTCAAAGAAAAAAGAAAGATGAAAGGCATTAGATAGGAGACCAACAAAGGTGCAAAAAACTTGTGGCATTGGGGACAGATGGAATGCAAATGATATCAACATATAAATTTGGGACTCCTGTGAGTAGTCATGAAAAAATGTAGGGCAACAAACACAAATTCCTTTAGTGGAGAACACTATTTTTGGTAGTGATTTTTTTTTTGCGTAATTTCCAAGTTCGTGGGTGCTATGATTTACATCAAAAACTGTAGCTACTCCACTTTTGTGACATTTCTCAAGCCTGATTTTGTCTATGCTACATTGGCTTTGGCTATTTGGGGGTCTCAAGGATGTAGCAACAGTCCCTGTTTACAAGGAATTTTTTTTAAAGAACGTGATATTTGGAAACTTGATAATAATCTCAACCCTTACATCTATTTTAAAAGTAAATTGCATCAAGGGAGTGATCTAAAAAACACAATAAAAAAACCCTCTCACACAAACAGTGAAGAAAGAAAGAAAGGATATAACAAAATCATACGGATGATAGGGAAAATTTATCTAAAAACCTAAAGTAGTCAATGATAGAACATACCTTTTATTTTCTTCTTCTTCCTCTGATGAGTACATAAATAATAACCAGTGACTTTTTGTAACCCTATATTGTATGAGTAGATAGGAGTAGATAGAAGAAGAATGCTGAAAAACATGCCTATATTTATTTGCAAGTTAAACAGTCCTGCTGCAATTTGAACTCTCATGGTGGTTGTGTAACCAACAACGAGCTTATGCAGGTAGTGAAAGAGCAAATAATAAATTTCCTTGACCATGAAAATTGAACTGCCAACAAGTGGAGATATTTTTAGGTATTATACTTAGAGTTTTGCAAGAGGCTGCAATGGTGAGAGTAAAAAGCGACAGGCACAACATAATTTTTCACATTGTTGCGTAAAATAACATATAACTACTTATTAGTACTTGTTTGTTTAATGTGAAAACATAACTCTTCGAAAATTGCTTGGACTTTGTCAAAAAGTCACGTTAGAAGGATATTAAGTGTTTTAAGGCTGAAAATATGGAAGCTCTCATGAATTTGAGTTATAATAGGATATTATTTTCTTTCCTTGAAATCCATTAATATATCACAACATTTTAACGAATCATATTGACAATAAATAATTTTTGTAATTTATATAGTTAAATATTTTACTTCACTTTAGAAAATTGGATATAAATTGAATTTTTTTGTAAACATTGTTTTTGATTGATAGATAGCAAACTTATTAATAAATACTTAACTACTAAATGAAAAATTCATTGCAATAGTATTGCCTAACGACAAGTACTAATAATATAATATAATATAAATATAATAGTTAATATTATATTATATTATAATATAATATAAATATTATAAATATAAATATAATATAATATTAATATAAATATAATATTAATATAATATAAATATTATTAATATAATATAATATAATAATATTATATACATGACTTATATAGAATCTATTGAATAGAGGACTTAATATTATATAGATGATAGATAATTCGTGAATCAACTTTGTCCACGAAGAAGGGAGCTATAAGTAATAAGTAATGAAACTTTGAATTTCATTGAGAGTTTGATCCTAGCTCAGGATGAAAGCTGGCAGCATGCTTAACACATGCAAGTCGGACAAGAAGTGGTGTTTCTAGTGGAAAACGGGTGAGTAATGCGTAAGAACCTGCCCTTGGAAGGGGAACAAGCTTAGGTAGGGGTCCCATGAGGGGGGCTTAAACTCTATGGATTATGATCAAATTTGAAAGAAAAAAGAATAGAGGAGTAATACTCATTTATTTACTCATTTTTATTTGTTTGATATTAGTCATTTATTTAGTTATTTTTATTTGTCTGATATTTAGTCATTTAGTTTTGATTTTACTTGATGACCAAATTAGTCACTTATAAATGACCAAATTAGTCATTTATTTGCAATATTGTACTAGTGTTAGTCATGTGACTAAAATTTTTAGTCACGTAGTCATTTATTTGCCAAATTCTACTAGTGGTAAATTCCTCCTTTTCACTTATGCCACACACTATAAACCAGAGATCAGTAACAGAAAAAAAAATCTTTAATGATAACAACAAATTAAAATAACAATAAATTTCTCAAATCATAATGAAATTTAAAATCGTGAAATGATGTGGAAAGCTATGACTCAATCCTACAAAACTCAAATTTATTTTTGCAAAAATTCGGCATGAAAAAAATTGTTATAGATGAAAACATGGATTTTAAGAAGTCAATAGCTGATTTTTTTAAAAAAAAGTAGTGGAATTAAAATAACGATAACTTTTCCAAATCTGAATGAAATTTAAAGCCACAAAAAGCTATGGAAAGCTAATACATAAGCCTAAAAAACCAAGAAAGTGTTTTAGAAAATTCCATGCACCCATTTTTCTATGGTTAAAAAACCATGATAGGTTTTATGTAAATTCTTGGCTGTAACCTGCAAAATGACAAAAACAAACAAGAAAACATACAAATTTCTCTACAAAATTGTAATTTCATGTTAGGTTCACCAATGTAATCTAGGGTAAAATCAAGGTGAAGATCATCAATAGCATCAAAACTAAACCTATAAAGCCCTAAACCAACAATGAAGCACAATCCAACATAGCAACATAAACATAAAGCAATATTATCTATGCCATGGTTGATTCACCCGCATTGTCCTTCTCCATTTTGCTTGAATATGCTTGAATGGCCTCAAATTTGAGTATGTAACAATAAGCCTAGTGGTATTAATAGCAAAATATTGAAGAGTGTACTTGTCTCCTTAGATAGCCATAGTCTAGGTAGCATAGAATGTCTATGTGCAATAATAAAGATAGGTTTATTTTATCAAAAACCAAATTGGAATGGAGGGATAGGATTAAAAGCCAATATGACATGACAACCAATGACCAGTATTAAAATTTGTAATATGAAATAGGGTTAGGGAAAAGTTAGGGAAAAGATAAGGATGGAAGGCCAAGATTGAATTATAAAATAATTCAATCATGGGTGGAAATTGAATGAGACAAGAGATAATATTTGGTAGCTAAAAAGAGGTTGCTAGAGGAATTTAAATAATTATAAAATTATTTAAAGTAGGAAGGAAAGTGAATAATTAAATAATGAAACATTATTTAATTATAGAAGAAGTGGGAAAGGTTGACTTTTTGAATTAAAATAATGATTTAATTCAAAAGTGGGAGAAAATGACAAATTAGTAAGTCATTCAATAAATAGAATGAATGGCCAAGATTGAATTATAAAATAATTCAATCAAGGTAGAAATTAAATGAGACAAGAGATACGATTTGGCATATAAAAAGAGGTGGCTAGAGGAATTTAAATAATTATTTAATGTAGAAAGGAAAGTGAATAATTAAATAATGAAACATTATTTAATTATAGAAGAAGTGGAAAAGATTTAATTTTTGAATTAAAATAATGGTTTAATTCAAAAGTGGGAGAAAATGACAAATTAGTAAGTCATTCAATAAATAGAATTTATTTAATTCATGGAAGAAAATGACAATGAATATTAAATAATTGAAATAATTATTTAATTATAGTAGAAAATGATAGTAATTAAATTAATAATAAAATTTATTTAATTAAGGAGGAAAGGGGCATTAGTGATGCAATTAGATAAATAAAATTTATTTAATTAATCAAAAGGAGAAAAGAAAAGAAAAGAAATGAATTAATTAAGTAATTAAAATTATTTAATTATTAGGGAAGACAAAGGGATTGACGAAGAAAAATAGTGTTTATAGGTGAAGGACAATTTTTAGTGTCTACACCTTGATCAACATTAAACCATCACAAACATACTTAGGAAATTTAGAAAAAAAGCCATCATACCCAAAAATTGTGTGTAAATATTTGAAATTGGATGAAGGATCTCCCATACATATTAACTAGTTGAGTAGTTGAGTAGCTTTTGGGGAGATTCTAATATTTAAATATCCTTGTAATTCCCTCTCTAATAGCATAGAAAATGAAATTTTTACCCACCTAAAATGCCTATATTTATTTTCTAGCTAGAGCTAGTAATAATAATCATAGATTGGAGTACCATCATTAAAATCTACTTCAGTTCACAATCTCAACCAAGATTTCATGCTTTCGATTGTGTAGAATAAAAATCATGACATATAATAATTCTTTTTAACTCTAAACTGAGTCATTTGCTTATGAATATGGTCATTGATGATGTCAACTCAAACAATAAATTATTTCCTATGGAAAATAATTATGATGAAAAGTAAATCCAAACATCAAAATTTATGAGTTTCTTCAATGTTGTTTAGCCTTTGTAGAAGCACTATGATGTTACTTATTTCATTCAAAAATATGACTTGTGCATTTATTCCCTAGCAATTGGGATTTCCACTTCTTTAGAATTACTAATCATTTTTTGACAATGATTTTTTTTCTTCATGAAACAATGATATAAAATAGAGATTTTCTTATGAGGCACTTTGAGCAGCAAATGAAATGTATCTCTATCAATTTTGATGATGAGTTTTTTATCCTCCATATTCACCTCCCTCATCTCATATTCATAATGATTGATGCATTCTAACACAAAATTAAAGCATAGGAATATGAAATGAAAACCAAAAGGTCACGACAATCAAGTTTCCACCAACCTTTGTGTACAATAGTGGATTGATTTTATTTGTTCCTTCTCTCCCAAAAATCCTTTAAATTGGCATGCCTTAATTTGGTGTCCCCAATTTCAAGGAATGAATTCTCTCAACTTGAAAGGTTCTCATACCCAAAATATTTTTACTTCATTTTATCTTAAACAATATCACAAAATGCCTTGATTGGTTCACTCAAGAAACAAATGACTGTATATCCAAGGGAATTTTAATTTTCAGCAAAGAATTGTGTGTTTCACAGTTACTCATGAAAATTCAGTTTTTTTGACATAAACTCTCTTTTAGATAGACCACTAATGGAGGAATTATGTACCTTTAACCATGACTAGAAGATACCATACAAAAAAGCCTAGAATTTTGTTCAAATTGCTCCTTGACTATGCACCTACAATTTTTCTTTACTCTTCACATTTTCCTTGAAATTTTCTATGAAATAAAATCAATTAGGGAAATAATACTACTTTATAGGTTGATAATAGATGTTTTTTTTTTTGAAGAGAATATTGATTGTGTTTTAAATGTTGGAATGCTGCAACTTTCATCTTCTTTTGAGATGCACTCTATATTCCTCTAATTTTGCTTCATAAGAAATTTCAAAAGGTTTTTAACTAACTTGAGAAACCTATGACATGGTTTCCAAAACCTCTTATTTCCATAGAATAATATTTTATCTCTCTCAAATACTATTATTTCACACACAAAATATTTTAAAAAAACATTTTTAGATTTAAACTTGGTTATGAGAACCTTGTCAACTTATGACAAGGTTTTGAAAACCACATCAACTTTCAAAATGGTTTTAAGAATCTCTTGTAATATTAATTTTTTTTTGAAATTATTCATATCTCAACAATTCAAAACATAAAGATTCATTCTCTTTCCTCCATTGGGAATCTCACATGTTTAATTATTAACCCTTTTCATGAAATCAATCTATCAGTTTTGGAGCTTGGTTTTAGAAACTTATTCATATTTCAACAAGGTTTTGATAGCCTCTTCCAATGCCAAAAAATGTATAGTAAGATGGAAAAAATAGAAAGGAAGATTTAAAATGCCTTGAAGAAGCAACACAAGAAGGGGTTTTCACTCTAAACATAGGTTACAAAAACATCATTGCTTTCCAACATGGTTAGACTAACTTCATTGGTTATTGACAAGGTTTTGAGAGTTTTCTTAAAAGATGAAAAGAAAAAGTGACGCTTGATAATTAGAACATAAGCTTGAAACTTGTAATATGTAATAAAAAAGATAGGACTTGAATAATTGTTATGAAGAACACCGCAAGATCAAAGAAACGATACCTTTACTTGATAAATTAAAAAAACCAGTGATTGAATATGGGTGTTTAAACAAAAGATGAGTTCTCATTATAATTTTGAGAATTATAAGGCTAGCTTTTGTTAAGAGATATTCCCTAGTTGATGGAATTGATTATAGTGATATTTTATCTAATTTATAAGCTAATATCCTTTTAGCTCTTAATATCTATTGTAGTATTATAGCATAGAAAATTGTACACTCTTGAAGAAAGCAGCAATTTCACACTTAATTTGGACCTATTTTGGCACCCTTTCATTAATTAATCTCTAAAATCACCATTTATAGGCCCCTAAGGCCCATTATTTTGAACCTTGAGGCTTATTCCACTCAAAAATCATGTAAACCGAACAAATAACACTTAAATTATTCAAATATCAAAAACCCACCTCAAAAAACTCAAGTTGGACCCATTCGCCCAGAGTGACAAATGAGTCCCTTTTGGGTCATTTTTCAATTTTGAGTAGGAAATTCACCAACCTAATTCAAATTTCCAATGGATGTTAGCCTTTGAGGTCTAAATAATGTTCAATTAGGTATTGATACCTATAAATATAAGTTTTAGGTCATTTTCCACATCATCTAGTCATTTTTAACAAACAAATTCAAAAGTCAAGTGTTGAATATCTTTCACTAGAAGATTCATAAGTCTATCTACAACAAAGTTGAAGCTTGAGGGAAGCATTCAAGTATTTTTTCAGGTCTTCAAGCTCACTTTTTATCCAAGATATTGCATTGTTTAGGTTTGATCATGAATGTCTATGGAAAATCATGAAGAATTCTAGGTTGGAGAGATGCAACTAGCCATCAAGCCAAACCTAAGGACTTGTTTTCTAAATGATTCCATCTTCTATTTTCTCTCTATCTTCAGCCTAATGAATTTTTGCATGTCATTAAGATTCCTTTAAAGTTATTTAGGGTCTCTTAAAGTGATTCTTACATTGTTCAAGTTTCATCCATGCACCTTATTCTTGCATGTTAAAACAGGGTTGCACTTTTCTTCAGATTTCCTAGTCTTAGACACACTTAGGGCTAGGGTTTTGCTACATATTTCATTATATCTTTCAAGGTTTAAATACCAAAATAGAGGTTTGACCAAGGAGAACACCCCATTAGAAATCAAATTATATTCTATTTTGTAGGTATTTTCGTAGAATCAGATCCAGGTTTCAGTTTGGGAATGAAGTGCAAGTATTGGAGTACAGATCTATGATTTTAATTTTTGAAAAAGTAGAAAAGGACTAATACAACATTAGTGGTGTATGAGTCCCACTAGATGTGTTTTTTAGAATAGTTTGTAGATTCCAGTACCCATTTC
Organism: Sequoia sempervirens; assembly: GCA_007258455.2. NCBI lineage: Eukaryota > Viridiplantae > Streptophyta > Pinopsida > Cupressales > Cupressaceae > Sequoia > Sequoia sempervirens. Next base: position 732,454,680 of record VDFB02271358.1, on the reverse strand, counting down.
TCTAAAATTGCTTTTTGGGCATAAACCCTTATCTAGGACTAAGTCACACAGCTTGGTGTATGAGTCCTAGTAGGTCAGAAAATCAGATTTTCTAGAATTTCAAATGCATTTGCAATCTGTACTCTGGCCTCTATCAATTTCTAGGTGCACTCTTTCTATTTGGGTTCTCTATCTTGTTCTATATTACATTCAATCTATCTTTCTACATATCGTAGTGGTTTTCAAACACTTTACATTTGCTTAATTTTTCCTTAATAATTAATCTCTTTTATCAATTCTTTGCATCTAGGAAATTCCCCTTACATAGATTTCTATCATTTTTGCATTGGAATCTCAAGGGCTTATTCTTGAGAGAGCCATTAATGTTTTTGGTACCTCTCTCCTTTTAGGTGCAAAACACTACAAGTGTAAGAGACCCTCAACATTCCAAAAATCTTTAGTTCATTTTGGTGAACCTACATTTAGAACATCATATTCATAATTTAGAGTACATTTACACCCTATGAATAGCTTACATTTCCTTTTTGATTGTTTCATTCACATTATACAATGTAAAACACATAAGAATCGAGAAAAACTTACAAAATGCCCCTACTGGGACTCATTCGCCACCCTGGGCAAATCATTCCCAGTGTACATTTTGCATTACTATTTTCATAATTTAGTTTTCAGTGTTTTAATTTGTTGTTTGTCTTAGTTACTATTCTTCTTCCATTCAATTATTTTCTATTACATTGAAATCATTAGAACCTAGCATCATTTAATTTCATGGAAATTATGGATAGCATTATATTTTTACAATTTTCATTTTCAGCATTAGTTCCTAGTTCATTTAGATCAGATTCATTAGAAAATGAAAACAAAAAACTAAGCACATCAAATGAAACAATAAAAATAATGCTTCAATTTAGAAAAAATATATCATCCAAACCTTTTAGTAGTGATGACTTGGATACGTTAGATGAAGCTCTCTAGGGCTTCCTCTCACTAACTTGTTCATCCACTAAGGTTTGTCATGAAAAACCAAAACCAACCAAAGATAACTTATCTCTCAAACCTTTTAGTCATGATGACTTTGATATGTTAGATGAATCCCTTTAATACTTCATCTCACAAAATCCATCCACTAAGGTTTGTTATGTGAAACCTAAAATAAAAGATGCCAATCTAATTCAACCTCAACTCACCCTTTACCCACCTTCACATAAGTCTCAACCTCCACCCAAACCCAAATTTACCCTTTACCCACCTAATCATGAAGTTGTTACTGATAAATACAACACTAGAAATAATTGGTAACCACAACAACCCAACCCAACACCCTTACCTTTGCCCAATCCCATATTTCCTAGTTCTCCTTGATTAAATTCACACATTAAGGAGTATAATCTTTTTAAGCAACTTAAGAATACTCCTACACAGATATCCCTTTGAGACCTAATTCCGAATTCGCCAAATTATCACATTATGCTTCAAATGAGATTGCAACAAATAGTGGTTCCTCTTGGTACGAATGCAAATGATGTGGCAACTCTAATATGTAAGGAATGAATACAATTAATGTAGACATTACCTTCCATCAACATAAGCTCCATCCATTAGAACTAAGGAAGCAAAATGAAGCCTTTATGATAATATCCCAATTCCATAGAATATGCATTAAAAGAAACCTTGTTGAAAATGGCTTTACCCTTAATGTGTGTAATGTGAAACTTCTAGATAGATTATGTGTAGAAAAATCACAAATCAAACTTGATTCCTTATCCATTAGGGGATTTGATAATATCACAAAGAAATTGCTCGATGTAATTACCTTACAAACTCCTATTCATGTCATGCCTTATTATCTTTCATAAATTCTCCTTCTGGGTAGACCATGGATTCATGAGATGCATGTAGTGCCTTCAACCCTTCATTGTGTAATTCAAAATATGTCTATAACAACAAATTTTATCAAGTGGAAATAGACCCCGAGCCTGAAAGTTGCTTACAACTTGAAAAGGAATGACAAGTCCTCTGAACACATTGATTCCAACATCTAACATTGAACCTCTCGAGAAAAACAAACAAGAAGAACTAGTGTCTAAATTACTAGGTGATGATTAGGGATCATTGGAATTCACACCTTCTTTTATGGGCAATTATATAATCACACAAAAAAAGGATGAAAAACAAGAACAACCCATGGCATGTCAGCTTAGAATTTGGAAGAACTTTCCCAAGCATCTACCTCATCTACTTTGGAAGAAAATACAACTTACACAAAAAAAATTTATAAGATAGATTATCAACAACCACCAAATCCAAAAGAAATGGAAATACTTTATGGAAGGGGTTATGAACTTGTGAAACAATTGGGATACAATGGTAAAGGATATGGAAAGAATGAACAAGGCATCAGAATTCCTATAGAACCTAATACATGAGAGACAAAGACTGGTTTGAGATTTTTTTTTTTCTAGGACAAAAAAATAAAGTCAATGGCCATCACTAGACATCAACACCATCACATGCAAAACAAGAACCAATCTCACAATAAAGCACCCTGCATTACTTGATATGGATTTACCACCATCATGGGAGTACTTTGAAAATGATGAAGCTTTGAAACAAATGTTGCGTGCTTATGATAAGACATCTTCTATTTCTTACAAGAAAAGAGTTACCTGTGCTATGATCATTACCAAGCAAAAAGATATCATGGTATGTGCAGGATCATCATGGAAAAAACATGCCCTTAAGTGGAAAAACATTCAGAAAAATCAGAGTTAGGCAACTTGACATAAAAATTTGAATAAGTTATCTATATTATTTCAAAAATATCTAAGAATAGAATATATAACAAATTGAATGTAGTTTCTAAACTACTAAGTTTATTTAGAAAAAAAAAATCTATTTAGTGAAAATTTTAAATTTCAATGCAATAGTACTTAAATTTCAAGGAAAAATAAGAAGTAGGTGTCTGTCTGACCACTCTAACCTTGCTCCATGACTTTCCTAAACTGTTTGCTTGGAAATATTCAAATGTGCTAGGAATAGATCAGAAGATAGTAACACACAACATTGTCCTTGTTGAAAATGCTAAGGTTGTTTGACAAAAGATATGAAAGATGAATCCTAAAATAGTATTTCTTGTTAAAGGATAACTTGAAAAACTCCTTGACACATGTTTCATTCGACCTATTGATTATTCTCCATGGATCTCAAACATTTTTGTAGTTGCAAAACCTAACAATCATATGAGGATGTGTATGGATTTTCGTGGCTTGAATAAAGCTTCTTTAAAAGATGATTTTCCCCTTCCTAATATTGACATGATAGTGGATTCAACTGAGGACATGCTTTGTTGTCCATGGATGGATTTTCTGGATATAATCAAATATTCATCAACCCATGAGATCAATATAAGATAACATTTACAACTGTCTAGGGGAAATTTTGTTGGGTTATGATGCATTTTTTATTAAAGAATGTAGGTGCAACCTATCAACTAGCCATGACATTGATATTTCATGATTACATACGTAAAATATTGGAATATTATGTTGATGATATCTTAGAAAAATCATTAGCCAGATAAGACAATGT